>CM024515.1:18394646-18676729 GCA_014182375.1 Eucalyptus virginea | reverse complement strand
GTTTCCGCATGTGCATGATAACAAGATAAAAAAGAATCGGGATGGCGGCGAGCCTGGGGCGTCGCAAAAATAACCCCTTGTTGCTCGTGACCACACGAGGACAAAATTGGGGTTGTGATAGATCAAATGGGTGACTTGGAGCGGCCAAGACCAAGCGGTCATGGAGGAAGCCGAGTCTCAAACATCCAGGGGACGGTAGAGGACTTGTGCTCGACTGCAACAGAGCAAAAGCCGGAAGGGATGAGCTTTGGGTCGGGATGCAAGAGTTGAAAGCTGACATGGGAGAGCTTCAAGGCGAGTTGCTGGGGTCCCTGATCCATGAGTTGAGGCAACGGGACGAGACTTGGGAAGCTGCTATGGCAACCATGCATGCGGAAGTCGTCGAGCTTAAAGGGAAGCTCGATGAGGTTGAAGTGGCACATGTGAACGGGCGATCAACTGCGCAATTATGTCCCAACACCTAAGCCAAAAAAGAATTCAAAAGGGCTCATGGGTGGCGAAGGACATTGACAACTTCCTATGGTACTTTGACAAGCACTCCCAAACCCATGAAAATGACCGAAGACATGATCCGAGGTAAACACCGTAGCAATGTATTTAGTTGATGACACGTTCTTTGTGGTGGCATCCTAGGTCGGAATGATAGGAGTGGCGACCCTATCATGACATGGACCAAGTTCATGGAGGAATTTCGTCGAACCTACTACCACATGCGAAGAAGGAAGCTCGTGGAGAATTCAAGCGTTTAGAACAGAAGGCGGAGTTCGTAAGTACGTGAAACGGTTCTCGAGCTGTTGCTCCAAATCCCATCTATGAGCGAGATGGAGGCATATCATTAGTTCATGAGCAGACTTAAACCATGGGTCAAGAAGAACTCAAACGGTGTCATGTGGTGGATCTTGCAATGACTACCTCAGTGGTGAGTCCCTCATGGAGTACAAGCCGCCATTCTCGGCTAAGCCGAGACTCTCGTTCGAGAGAAGATGCCAACGGTGGGGAGATCAAAGTTGATACTGCGTTGGAATCAAGAGGCAAACACGTATTGGCCTCTCTAAGACTTAACGGAAATTGAGCAATGGAGGATATCATTGCAAGGTCGCCCTTACAAGTGCTTCTTTTCTGACGAGCCATGGCAGATTGTATGCGAAAAAGAGGAAAGTTGGCAGCCTTATGCAAGGAGGATGAAGCTGAGGAGGCACGATTAGGATCGTTGCATATCCTTGCAGGTCAAATCAAAGACCAAAAAAGCTGAACCCAAAAGGATGATGTTCGTGGATGTGAAGATCAGTAGGTACCACGATAGATGCGCTCGTGAATCTTTGAGGCATCCAACCTCTTTATATCCCAAGAGGCGTGAAAAGCAAAAATCTTCCGATCAAGAAAGGAAACGAGTTGACTCAACGGTGGAACTTTAAAGAAGTCGGCTGGCGTGGCTAGCTGGGCGTGGGCTTCACCTCGGTTCATGGGTGGCAAAGAAGATATTGAGTGATCCCCCTTAAGTGACTATGGTTTTCGTGCTTGGTATTGGATTCCTTGCAGGGATCGATGTGGGCGTTATGCCTTTCGCGAATTGCATATGCATCTGGACAAGCGGTGTCAATGCATGGTCTTGATCTCTCAGCGGGTGAAACACAATAGGAATATGTTATTGGCCATGCGGCTATCAAAGGGAGTAAAGAAAGGCGAGATGACCTTTTTGGCGGTGTTGAAGGAGGAGGGCATGAAAGAAAGTGAGGTACCGAAAAAGGTAACCCCGAGTCATGCGCCTTCCAAGATGTGATGCCACCTAAGTTGCCCAGAAGCGCCTCTCGGAGAGAAGTGGATCATTGAATCGAGCGCGTGCTCGATGCTCCAGCCTGGCCATGACATTCTATTGCATGGCCACTGCTAAATTGGAGGAATTGCTGAAACAACTCAAGAGTTGCTTGGCAGGATACGTCGGCCGTCCAGCCACCCTGTTTGGTGCTTTGGTCTTGTTCTAAAAGAAGCATGATGGATCCTCCGCATGTGCATAAACTATCGGGCACTAAACAAGCTCCTTTATCAAGAACAAGTATCCGATCCCCCTGTTTGGACTTTTTCAATCAGCTGAGGGGAAGCTTGTGGTTCTTGAGTTTGATCTTGATCGGGTTATTACCAAGTTCCAGATTTACGAAGAGGATAGCCAAGCACGTGTGTGTGACACATTACGGATCATACAAGTTCCTCATCATGTCTTTTGGCTTCGACAAATGCATTGGCCACGTTCTACACTCTTATGTGAATGGGCAGGCTGTTACATTTGTTCCTTGATCCATTCACATTGCGGTTTACCTTATTGTGACATTGTGTATATGGCAGGATGCTTGAGGAACACGTCAAGCATTTGAGTCAAGTTTTCTAGGTCCTTCAAGAAAATGACTTGTACGTGAAGTGTGAAAGTAAATGTGCTTTCGCATAAAAGTGAGTCTTTTCCCTTGGGCACATCGTCGTGAGGCGGACATGTGCGGATGGACGGCCAAGATCCATGCTATCATTGAATGGGAGCCACGCGTCAAGGTGATGGGCCCGAGATCCTTCCTTGGTCTCACAAACAATTATCGATGCTTCATCTGAGATATTCGAGCCTTACAGGTGCCACTCATGGACATCTTTGAAGAAAGAAAGGCGCAGAAAGTGGACAGATCGGTGTCAAGGCATTCGATCGGTTGAGGCGAGACCATGACCAAGAGCGGTGCTCGTGTTGCAGGCCACGCCAAGGCTGTATGAGATGAGCGAAAATGCCTCTAGCTTTGCTATCGGTGGTGCCCTTATGCAATATGGGTACCCGGTTTATGAGTCTCGGGTGAGCGATATCGAACGACAATACACGATCCAAGAGAAGGAGATGACCGCGGTGGTGCATTGCCTTCCGTGCGTGGAGGCACTATCTCTTGGGATCTGGTTCATTGTAAGGATTGTCATTGGCCATGAGCTACTTTTAAACCCAGAGAGAAAGTTCAGTCGAAGCAAACTTGGTGGCAAAGACTTCTTGGAGTTTGATTATGTATTGGAATATAAGCTCGAAAGTCAACTCCATGGCCGTTGCCTTGATTTGGAATTAGAGCGGCCAACATGATAAATCGACACAGAGCGTTTCATGGATTGACTATATCAAGGAGGGGCTTAAGCATGTTGAATGGCCCAAGCCCTCCTTAGTACGTGCAAAAAGGGCAAGATAAGGTGATTCTAGTGAGAGGATGATCTCATTTACACCAAGGGCCCGGCGACTATGTGCCTCTCCATGGGAAGCTCGGGAAAGGTGATGCACGAGTGCCACGATTCTAAATGGGTGGGTCATGCAGGAATCCATCACATCATGGCACTTGTCGAGGATTCAATACTATTGGCCACATATGCAGGATGACATTAAAGCCCTATGTGCGGACATGTTTTGTGTGCCAATAGGACAAGATAGAAACAGTCCTGCTTGAGCTCCTTGTAAGATTGCCTATCCGGAACGTCCATGGGAGAGCATCTCAATGGACTTCATCATGAACCTACCGAAGTCCGAAAGGTGTTGAACTTTCATGGTTGTGGTAGATCGTTTCTCCAAGTATGCAACGTTCATGCCAGCCACAAAAGATTGTCTAGCTGAGGAAGCAGCCAAGTTATTCCTTAAGCATGTCGTCAAGTACTGGGGCGTACTATGCATGACTGTGAGTGATCACAATCCTTGGTTCATCGGGCGGTTCTAGATCGAGCTTTTCAAGTTGCTGGAGACGAACCTCAACTTCTCCACGAGCCTGCATTCCAAAATCGATGGTCAAACGGAGTGGGCGAATGCACTCTTAGAAATCTATCTTTGGCACTATGTGAGCAACACGGAAGTGGATTGGGCACGGTTGATCGACGTGGCCCAATTCTCATACCACTTTCAGCGGAATGAGTCCACGAACCAAAGCTCGTTCGAAATCGTGACCTGGCAACAACTGCTTACACCAAGCGTGATTGCCTCGGGATATTGAGGAGTAGTCCTTCCCACGTACAAGTTTGCCAAAAAAATGGGACGAACATATGGATTTAGCGTGGGCTGCCTACATAGAGCCACAAGCGCATGAAGAAATAGAGTTGACAAGAAGCGATGACATGTAGAATTTCAAGTCGGGGACTTAGTGTTGGCCAAGCTACACTTGGTCCTTTAGTACCAACGTGCACAAAGGGTTGATTCGTCGCTATGAAGGCCTTTTTCAAGCATTGCAGCGGATCGGGAAGGTTGCATATAAACTGAACTTACCAGCGACTCAAGGTACACCCGTATTCCATGAGGTATGTTGACCTTTCCACATATAATGAAGAAGCTGGATTGGCGGGCGTGGAGCAGGGCGCCTCGTGAGTGAAACACCTCCTTCGATCGGGACGTTGAATGCATCATGGCGGACTGCATCATATGGAAAAGATATTGTGCTGAAGAAGGAATACCTTGTTCGATGGAAAGGTCTTCTAGTAGTGAAATGAGTTGGGAACCAGTTGAGACCTCTGTGGCAGTTGAAAACACCTCGATGCCTTTCATGCCACAGATGCGACGAAAGGCGTCACCTGATTAAGCGGGGAAATTTGACACGGCGAACAAAGCATGATCAAGACCATTTGGATGGGGCCATGTCATGCATGAGGGGCCACCCACGAGCAATCCATGAATGACAGTGATCAATGCACAATCACCCATGCGTAGATTCGGAACAAAAGCTCGTGACCGTTCCTTGCTCTATGTTAGGCGGCCACTTTGCTTGACACACGCCCTTGGGAAACTCCCAAGGTCTAGAGCCATTGAGTGGCTAATGTATATACTTGTAATTATGGTATACATTTAAACACCACCGTTGGTGGGGAGGTTAGTAAGATGGATGAGACCAGGGCATGTAAATAATGGACCTTCCCCCTCATTGTATTTAGCTCGTTCACAAGCAAATACAATTGCCCTTATTCATACGACCCTTATGTTCGAGTGTATGTGCATAAGGCTGACTTGGATTAAATTCCTAAGGCCGCACGGCGTGTGTGATGGTTGCAATCAACCAACCCCGTGACACTTGGGCTGGCAAACCTCCATTTTATGCGGGAGGGTGGGGGAGAGAGAGAGCCTTTGCGTTGCCTGTCGGAGATATGTGGGAAAAGCTGGTGGAACATTGGCAAATGAGAAAATCCTTTGGCTGGTTTTTTTTTTTTGGCTTTTCGAGGCTGAGTGGATGGTATTTTTGTAGCCCACCTATAGTGGGTTAGCGATGCGTACGTACTCACGTAAGTCATTCCTAACTTTCTTTAAAAATACAAATTGATATTAGACACCAAAGGTTTTAAAACACAAAAAAAAAAGGAATTTCCATAAATAAATAAAGTACATTGTGAGGTTCCGTCGGCATCATCATCTCCACACCCCCAAAAACCCAAAATAAAACCATTATGATCAACTACATAGTTCATTACGAATCATCCTCACGCTCATTCGACTTGTTCAAAAAAGTTAAAGAGCCGATGCTTAGATCAAGTTCAACCGTTTCACCGCTTTCGACCCAAGACAATAAGTTTTTGTGCTTATTGACATTGTCTGCCATGCTCAATTGAAAGGAATATATGTATCAAATCTTTGAATTAGTGAGTAGTAGAAGCTTTGCTCGATGGGAATTTCCAAAGGGCTGTTGCAATTAAGGTAGGTCAAGGTCACTAGGGGTGAGCATGTCGAACTATCCAAACCGAGAACCACCCGGACCAAATTGACCAGCCGGTTTGGTCCGGTTCTCGGTCCCCAGGGAAACCAAAGACTAGACCTACTCTTTTTTTTAAATATATTTTTTAGTTTCTTAAAATTAGCAATAAACCCCAAAAATAGTAGCAATTCTAGTATCTCTTTAAATATATATATATATATATATATTTTGCTAAGCTATCGATTCCATGAGACGGTCCCCCATTCCCAAAAATTGGGAACTAGTCTTCCTAGTCTCGATTCTTGATTCCTAGGTGCAACCGGCACTGAACCAAGAACCAATCATCCCTAGATGTCATGACTATCCACCATCCTTGTCGAGCAAGGATGGTCCGCTCAGCTAGGATGGTCTTCTATATGGAAGTCTAGGAATGAAGAGTCATGGTGATATGTGTTGAAATCAACATCCCAATAATGAGCATGGTCCTTTCTCATTAATCATCAGTCCAAGTTGAGGGGTAAGAGTGGAATAGTGGATCTTTCAATGGCAGCGGGGGTCCCCCACTGGCCGAAACTCACATGATTCGTAGCCATCACATGGTCCATCTGCATTCCAACATTCAAAGGCCCATAAAGTCGAGAGTTTTAGCTTGTGCATCAAGGGTCCTAGTCTACCAAGCGCCTAAGGGCAGATCTTCACGTTGGAAGAAGGATCGTGACACGTTTTGCTGTCAAAGAATGCTTGGAACATTAATTTCAAACCACGAGATAAACAACGCCAAGTATGGACAAGCATGATTTCAAGGTAGAATTTGAAATCAAAGAACTAGATGGATGTGAATCTATCAAGTTTCAAGATATATAGGGTAAATTTTAGTTTCCAAAAATTGAAGAATCTATTTCGACAAGTATGTTCTAAGTTTTAGATAGGTAAAACTTGAAACAAGTTTGTATTTTTCTTCTTCGCAAAATCTTGCAGTATTTCATAGTGACTGATAATAAGTATACAATTTAAAACTACTAATTTAAACTTCCATTTTATGACTGAAATTTTATTTTGTTTATGTTTTATATTCTTCGTGTATTTAAATAAGTTGTATTCAAAGTGAATTGTAGAAACAAATGATAGTTATTAAAGACAATGATTCACTGCAATTGTTCAATTAATAATATAGATAGAATTTGAGTAAAACCTTGTAACTATAATAGGGTAGGTTCAGATTTTAAAGTATGCAACGTAGGTTTCGAGTTAAAAAAAAATGATTAATCTATTTGGGTGAGTATGTTTCAGATTTCGGAGGAACTCTGCGAAACTTGACTTGGGAACGCTCCCCTTATTGCCAAGAAAGCATCATCTACAATTTGCTCTTTTTTCCGACAAAAGGTTGTCTGTTGATGAGCTACTAGAGCTTCTGTTTTGACCAATGAATTCCACCCAACTTTCATTCCACCGTGTTTTTCCATGCTTTCTCATCCCGGAATCTCATTCTTTGACCAGGAAAAGGAAGGGGGACATTAAGGACAGTAAAGGACCCCAAATTTCTTCACTCCCATCAATTGCAAAACGATATTTATAGGTGAAGATTGATATGCCTAGAGTTGACCAAAGCCCTCTGAAGTCAAATGAATACTCCATCATGGAAGAACCCTAGGCTTGAATGGAGGCCACTCTATCTGCTAATTTAATAGCCGAACTTGACATTCAACAAGACACAAATCAATCTAACGGCTGGCCTTTCGGCCCTCTCTCGATGCAAGCCCCACCATCTCTCCACAGCCCCTCTCGCTCCCAACTTTCTCGAAGCTCTCTCTTCCTCTATCAAACTCCGAATAGCAAATGACATCCTGCTCTTTGTTGAAGCAAATATGCCTTCCTTATCTCTTCTCAAGGCGGGTATTAATAGGTTCTCTCACTGGTGTGTCCTAGTTTCGAACTTGCACAAGAGTGAGATCTTCTCTGGAGTCTCCCCTGAATCTCGTAACCTCTTTAAGGAGTTCCTTGGTTATCGGAAGGCTCGTTGTCGTTTCAGTATTTGGGAGTGCCTATCATTGCATCTAGACTACGGAAGGCCGACGCTCTACTTTGGTAAATACAATCACGTCGAGGGTGCGGTTTGTGGACACAGCGTTTTCTCTCCCTTGCAAGCCGCAAGAATCGATTAGGTCAACGCTTCACCCAATATAGGTCTATTGGGCAAACGTCTTTTTGTTAGCCATCATAGCATACAAATCGCAGACAAGCCACGAGCAAAAACCCACAGCAGACCAAACAAAACCCTAATATAGAAGGAGCATCGCGACCCAAAGAGAACGTACTAGGGCCTACGCTCTTGAGGGTTTGAAGAGGGCTACCAAACGGTCTTTCCCTCCAAAATCAGCCTTAACCACCGGTCAAAGCTGGAAAAAGCCGCACACTAGAGAGCAGAAGGTGTAGAAATCGCCCCTCTAGAGAGCTTCTATGAATAGTAACCCGAGGAGGAACAAATGGCAAAAGCTTTTTACTTTCTAGTTGTTTTTTGTTTTTGGTAAAGGTAAGATTTGTATTGATAAGATTTTGCACAAAGTACAAGAAAAGCTGGCACCACCAAAACGAACACTCAAAAGGACCTAATTCGCGGGAGAGTGTAAGGGTGCCAAGTTCCAAAAACAACCAGACCTAAGAAACAAAAGACCAAGCCAAAACTAAAAACCCTCCATCAATGAAAGATAGACGGGCTCAAGCCCCGGCTTCGTTGCAGCCTACATTCTTAGGGTTATCCACAACATTCTTCGGTGGTCGACGATTTATCCTAACTTGACTTTCTCGGGAGATGCATCCTCATCGCCGGATGGACAGAGTCTCGATTACGGAAGATGATATTGTTACGCTCCTTCCAAATAATATAACAAAGAGCTCCATAACCAAACCGGGCCAACACATCATAGAAGTTTTTGTCCGAAAAGTGTCTAGCCGCCACCCAAGTTCTCAAGCCACGATTTGTTGCGCCAAGAAATATTAAATTTAGCCGCCCAATAGGCGGCTAGATTACTGAGGGACATGACAAGCAAAAAATAAGTGATCTATCGAATCCGGCCGCATGAACAAGGGACAAGTAACGAAGAGAGCCTACCAACCGAAGCAAGTAGAACCTGGGTCGGCAACCTCTTGCGGGTGATAAGCCACAAATGAGTCTGGTATCTAGGCGGCATAGTAGAACTCCAAACGAAAGAGGCCCAGGGAACAACGTTGCCTCTAGGTCTCAAAAGATCCCAAGCAGAGGCTGAAGAGAAGCGGCCCGAGGGATGATGAATCCACTGGATTCGGTCTTCACTCTGGTTGAAGATAGGAAGGGGATCCCACCATCCAACCAAGATGTTAATAACATACCAGCCCATCGGAGATGAGAAGGCGTCAGCTACGGAAGTACCCCGAGATATGCCCGAACGATATATATCCTGGTCGGAAAATACCTTATAAAGTGGACCATTGATGTGCCACGGATCAAACCAGAAGGAAGCAGTTCGACCATTGCCAATTTTCCATCTAAAATGTTGTTGATACAAGTCCCGAAGACGGAGGAGCTTTTTCCAGGCCCAAGAACAATGAGTCGGAATAGGGACCACCCAAAAGTTCTTGCGGTTTAAGAAAGTGGAGTGAATCCACTTGCACCAAAGTGATTCTTTATCGAGAAGAGAATCCAAATGTGTTTAAGCATCGAGGCTATGTTGTTCTCCTTTAACAACCAAATTCCAAGTCCACCTTCCTTCCTTGGCAAACATACATCACTCCAGGAGACTTTGGCCCCCCCAGGACCCATAGTTGGTCCTTTCCAAAGAAATTGGCGAAAAATTCTTTCAATACGATCTAGCACAGCACACGGCAAAAAGAAAACACTCGCCCAATATACTTGAATAGAGTGGAGAACCGATTTTATAAGCTGGATTCTACCGGCAAGCGACAAAAATCTGTGCGTCCAAGATTGGAGTCGAGCTGTAATTGCATTTACCAAAGCCACACAATCCGCCTTTGCTAATCTCGAGGAAATAACAGGGACTCCAAGATACCGAAAGGGAAGGGTACCAACCTCGGAAACCTAGCTTGTTCAAGATGTCATTGCGCAAAGTAGGCGATCCACGGATATATATACCTCACTCTTGCTCACGTTCGGCGCCAAACCGCTCCAATTAGAAAAGGAGTCAATCCCAGCCTTCAAAAGATCCACAGAGGCAGTACTTGCTTCCGAGAATAAGAGCACATCGTCGGCAAAAAATAGATGGGAAAGCCTGGAAGATTTACACCGCCAAAAACCGAAACGAGGGGTGGCTGGTTTGGATATCCAAGAAACCGGTAAAGACTTCCATTACTAAAGTAAATATATATGGCGACATTGGATCTCCTTGACGAATACCTCTCCCACTTGCGAAAAACCATGAAGGTCACCATTCAAGGATATGGAAAATTTAGGGGTTTTTATGCAAGCCATAATTCGATCAATAAAACTCGAGGGAAACCGAAAGCCCGCATGCATACTTCAATGAAGTCCCATCTCACCGTGTCATACGCTTTCCGAAAGTCCACTTTAATAGCACATTTGGCCCGATAGGGGTCATGGTGGAAGCCACTGAAAAGTTCTTGGGCTAGCAAAATATTGTCACTAATGTGTCTCCCTTGACGAAAGCATTTTGGGTCGAACTAATGATGCTAGGCAGCACATGAGTCATCCGGTTTGCAATGAGCTTAGTGATGCATTTATATATAGTGTTGCAACAAGCAATTGGCCGAAAGTCATGGACAAGTTGAAGCATTAGGGATTTTGGGCACTAAAACAAGAATGGTAGCATTAATTTGTTTCAATAGCTCGCCCGTTTCAAAGAAATCTCTAACCGCCGATATTACCGAAGTACCAACAATATCCCAAGAATGCTTGAAAAATTCAACATTAAATCCATCAGGACCAGGGGCTTTTCCTACCGCAAGAGAGAAAAGAGTTTCCTTGATTTCCATATCCGTAATAGGCCTAGATAGAAAACAAACCTGTTCCGCATCTAGGGAATGATTAAGAATGACTTGAATCTCCTCCTTCACTGGACAAGACGAAGAAGGGGAAGCAACCAAAAGATCACGAAAGTGATCGACGAACATCTTTTGAACTTCCGCCGGGTCGGAGGTGGTGACATCCCCATTTAAGGAGATGATTCTATTTTGGAGGTACCTCCTGTTCACGACTTGGTGAAAAAATTTAGTATTTAGGTCCCCGTCTTTCAACCAACGAACTCTAGACTTTTGCCTATAAAACGATTCCTCTTGGAGCCTTAAGGCTGAAAATGCTTGAATCTGTTGCTTTTCGTTTCAACAAGGAAAGGATTCATAGGATCATCTTGAATAGCATCTTGAGTAAGTTGAAGAGCCTGTCTAGCCTCCTCGGTTCTCAAAGATATCTCCGAAAACGATTCCCTATTAAGCTGCTTGAGTCTGCTTTTGAGGAGGCGGAGCTTAGCGCAGAGAATAAACATTGGCGATCCATAGAAAGAAGAGGCCCACACCTCCGAAAACCAGCCTGGTAAAATCCGGATGAGTCATCCAAGAGTTAAAGAACTTAAACGGCTTAGAAGACTTGGGGATAGGCATAATTTTAACCACCATCGGAGTGTGGTCCGAGATGCCCTGAGCTAAAAAAGAGGCTTCCAAGAAGGAGAATTCAGCATTCCATTGGGCATTAACCAATACCCTATCAATTTTCGTTTGCTTTCGGTTGGACCCTAAAGAAGTAGCCCAAGTATACCTATAACCAATGTACCGAAGATCATCCAAACTAGCCTGAACAAGGCAATCTCTAAACTCATCAAAAGCGGGGATCCAAGCATTAGAACCACCAATCCTATCCGAGGGATCCCGAATAGCATTAAAGTCACCAGCAATGATCCACGACGAAGAAGAAAGAAGGCCACCGGAATGGACAAGATCTTCCCATAATAGCCGTCTCAACACAAAGCCGTGTCCGCATAGATAACCGAAAGAAATAAGGATTTTCTAGAGGCAAGCCATGTAAGGCTACCATGAATAGCTTGAACCGAGGAGGCATTAACCAAAAAGGAAACCTCTCGGGGTTCCAACCCACCCAGATTCTCCCTTATAAGAGTGGTTGTAGTTGTTAGACCAACTCCAACCAGGAAGAAGAATCGAAGTAACAGAGTTAAAAGCAGCATGGGAGATCTTCGTCTCAACAATTCCCACACAGCAGAGATTGTTAGTCCTAACAAAATTCCTGATTTCCGCTTGCTTAATGGGGTTCCCTAGGCCCCTAATATTCCATATACCGATAAACATAGAAACAAAAACAAAAACAGCAGCCAGACAGGAGCGTTACCGACGTCTGGGTGGCTTCCTCCTATTCGTCCCTTTGCGAGAGGCGTTAGAAGGTGTGCCCTTTGCGTTTCCTTTTTGGCCAACATTTGAGGGAGTAACCACCGCAGATTTAGGGACATTTTGCTGGCTAGAGGGAGCATTCAAGTCGAGTCTTGACTCGGCTCGCAGATTCAGTCTTCCTCATCACTGCTACTACTAACCGCATTCACTTCCTCCTCCGAATCTTCCTCAGAAGATGGAATTATTGCCATGGCATCTCCAGAATTCGGCACCACTAGGGCCATTGACGGAGCTGCATTTGCCGCATCCAACCTGCTTTGCTCATTCTGATCATCATTTGCCGAGGAGGATGGGGGAAGATCAGTATATAACTTAGCTTTGAGTCGAGATTGGAGGAGTGGAGTCCACCTTTTGTCCCGGCTGATGTTTCATCTTTCGTTCGTTACTTGTTTCCAACCATTAAGTTGATCATCCGAATTCTCATTCACATGAGGTATAACAGCCCCGCAGCAAAGACGGTAGAGGGTTCCGCGGTTACATGTGGGTTTGCTTGGGGCTCACCTTGTCCAAGCGTTATGGCCAAATGCACAACACTTCATGCATGAATTTGGTCTCCATTCATAAAGGACCTGAACAGAGAAAACCTTCTCATCCACCCATACTTCAACTTCCTCGCACCTTTCCAGCTTTGCCGATATCTCTACACAAACTCTGGCAAATGATAGGCGTTTCATTTTTTCAGTCAAAGGATCAACATAAAGAGGCCTCCCACTTTGCACTAGCAATCTCACTAATGCCTGGGGCCGACCAATATGCAAATGGGATATTTTTCAAGCGTATCCAGACCGGGACCGACGATTGGAGATCTTTCTTCAATTCCATATCCTTGTGCCACTGCTTCAGAACCAGAGGGATTCTAGCCACTGTTAGGTGGCCTTCATCCAGGATTTTCCTCCTAAATTCGTTGTCCGGGATGATAAAGAAGTAAAATCCATCATCATTTGCTAAGACTTTTGAGAGATGAGAGCCCCAAGTTTGTTTCAAGGCTGTTTTAGTGATTTTAAACGGCACATTTTTTCCCACAAAGTAGCCGACCAAACAATTGTTCCATTTGGGATCCCCTGCATACCTTGCATTATCCGATAACCGCACAAATGACTTCTTTCCCACGATACGTGGAGGTGCAAACCCTAATTCATAGCCCTTGGCAGACAGACTAGCAACATTAACCCATGAACGGGTCTGAGGGGCTTTGGACCAAGCCCTGTTCAAGTCATTCACACGTCTTTCCTCACGGCCTCGAGAGGCATACCTAGCACGGCTACGACTACGCCCAGTGGTAGTCTGCATCTTGTCTTTCCCCCGCCCCATTGGATTACTAGACAAGGCCATAACTTCACTGCCGATCGAAACAGAGCACTCGCCCACGCACCGGAGCACAACTCAACGATAGCTCGATATACATGCCATAGCAAGAGCAAAGTTTTGGGGGATTTCAAGGAGGGAAGAGGCGAAGGCTTACCTCCAAGGATCACTATTAATGGCCGGCTGAGGATCTCGAACTAGCTCAGACACCAGAAGCAGACCGGAGTCGCACCAGAACCCTAACCACGAACAATGAGATCCGTTGATTGGGGCCAAACCGGATGAATCGTCGGACAGGATTTGAGGAGGGTAGAGACGAGCCTTCCCTCCGAAAATCGCGTCCAAAGGATGGCCGGATGGATTGCAAGTAGCTCAAGAACCGAAGCCGAGCTATAGTGAAGAAATCGCCAGTTGAGAGAGAATGAACAAGAACCCGCGAATGTCCAGAATTTTTACTTTCTACTTTCTAGTTGTTTGTCTTTCATAAATACAAGAATTTCACCTCTAACTACGAAATACAAATGCCCCGATGTCCCCGTTAATCATTACTCCGATCCCAAAGGCCAACACAATAGAACCAGAATCCTATAATGTTATCCCATGCTAATGTATACGAGCGTAGGCTTTCTTTGAGCACTCTAATTTCGTCAAAGTAACAGCACCAGAGGCGTGACCCGACCAGTTAAGGCTAGGAGCGTATCACCAGTAGAAGGGACGAGTAATTCTAGAGCTAGTACGTGCAACAAACCCCGACTTTTGGAAGGGATGCATTTATTAGATAAAAGGTCGACGCAAGCTTTGCTCGTTGCTCTGATGATTCGTGATAACTTGACTGATCGCATGGCAATCATGTCGGTGACGCATCATTCAAATCTTTGCCCTATCAACTTTTGATGGTAAGATTGTGGCCTACTATGGTGGTGACGGGTGACGGAGAATTAGGGTTTGATTCCAGAGAGGGATCATAAGAAACGGCTACCACATCCAAGGAATGCAGCAAACACACAAATTACACAATCCTGACATAGGGAGGTAGTGACAATAAATAACAATACCAAGCTTTTTGGATTTGGTAATTGAAATGAGTACAATCTAAATCTGTGGCACCCCTCGAACGGCCCCCGATCCGATTAGGGTCGCCACAGTTCGCTTACCTTTTTCTTTCCCAAATAACATGTCACTCTGATACCATTTTTAGTTGCAGCGGGTCCATACAACCATGGGGGTTTACATCTTTTATTAACGGTCCCTTGCGCAATTTACATAACGGAAGCATATCCAACAATTCCCTTCCCTACATTAGAAATCGATGCACACCAACTAAACATTTATAGGTAAAAGCCGTACACTTTTGTTCACTTAAACCATATGGACATCATTCATCGGTACATCAAAATGCCATAGTTTTCTATACTAAGCTATACTTCAAAAGATGACCAACATCTCCTCTCCCAATCGTATGCTTAAGGTTCATCGACCAAAGTGTCGGCATCCAAAAGTTCCCTCCTTTGCTATCCTTCTCCTCGCGGTCATATCCAACCGCTCAATTCATCTACTAATCTGAAATGTTGGTCCCCAAAAGGGTG
Source organism: Eucalyptus virginea (assembly GCA_014182375.1). NCBI lineage: Eukaryota > Viridiplantae > Streptophyta > Magnoliopsida > Myrtales > Myrtaceae > Eucalyptus > Eucalyptus virginea. Next base: position 18,661,767 of record CM024515.1, on the reverse strand, counting down.
AGTACAACCATTCAAAGCGCAGTAAAGGAATCCAATAACCACTCAATGCATCATACAAGTCATACATGCATTTGAGGCATTACTTACCTTGAAGCCATGCATATACTATCATGCATCATCACCAAAATCATAACACATACATGTGTATCATCATGTTCATACTCATATAGTCGTCATCATGACATTATTATATCACACATATGTCATCCTCATCATATATATGACACCATCATACCATACACATGTCATCATCATCATGGCATCATCATATCACGCATGTCATTATCATCGTGACATCGTCATATCACACATGTCATCATCATCATATTATACACATGTCATCATCATCATGGCATCATCATATCACAACATATATGCATGTCATCATGCCATATCATATATCATCATCATGTCATGCATATAATCATGCCATGGATGATCATCATCATATCACATCATACATCATCATCATCATGCATATCATCATGCCATGGGTGATCATCATCATATCACATCATACATCTTCATCATCATGCATATCATCATGCCATGGGTGATCATCGTCATATCACATTACACATCATCATCATCATGCATATCATCATGCCATGGGTGATCATCATCATATCACATCATACATCTTCATCATCATGCATATCATCATGCCATGGGTGATCATCGTCATATCACATTGCACATCATCATCATCATGCATATCATCATGCCATGGGTGATCATCATCATATCACATCATACATCATCATCATCATGCATATCATCATGCCATGGGTGATCATCATCATGTCATATCATATCATGCATGGTTCAATTTCCACTTTTAACTTTCAATTTGATCACCACATCACCCTTCCTCGGATCATCAATTTCATCTCATATATTACACTCGCATCCCATGCGAGAAAAACCTCCGGCATTCAGCCATTCCAGCCACCGGCATCCGGCCCCCACATTCCGGGCATCTCGCATCCCAACTAGCATCACAAGGCATTCCCCTCGGGCAAAGACCTCCGACAGGGCTTTCGGCATTTACACTCCCTGGCCGGGCATCTCGCACCCCAATCCTGGCATCGCGAGGCATTCCCCTCGGGCAAAGACCTCCGACAGGGCTTTCGGCATTTACACTCCCTGGCCGGGCATCTCGCACCCCAATCCTGGCATCGCGAGGCATTCCCTCGGGCAAAGACCTCCGACGGGGCTTCCGGAATTATGTACCGACATACCACAGGCCTCCCCGGAATTACGTACCGTATACCACCGGCACCCCGAAACTCCGGGGCCATCCGGCAATGTATCTCTATACATTCCGGGCATCATCCTCCACCACAACCATCTCCTCATTTACATTATCCATGTTTACCAATTTCGGTCTTAATTTACCATGGCATATGATGTGATGTCAAACAAGTCATATTCGGCATGGTATTCATACATGCATCTCAATTCAATGTCATGCATACATCAAGACCTCATCATACATGCTACATGATATAATTATTTATGAAATAAAATTTAATGGAATTTATGGTCAATAAAATAATCCATTTATCATGCCCTTTTTCATTTATTTAAATTCCAGCTTATGTCATTTTCAAAAATATTAAATTTAATTTTTTTATAAAATCTCAAAAATCATAAAATTAAGGCAAGTAATAAATAAGACAATAGGATAATGATTTCATGCAAAATACACGGCCAATGAGAATTCCACACAAATCCATTATTCACACAAAACAGCATGTAATTTTCGGATGAAATCAGAATGCACAGTCTCCGAAGAAATTCGATTAAAATATCCATACGACCTCCAAAAATTACGAAATTTTACCAAGTTATAGCCAAGACATTTACGTACATCTTTCATAAATACTTCCAAGTCAGATTATTTCTAGATTAATTTCTACAGTCTCACGAAGCTTCTGGATCCATCACCGAAACGTCCAGTGCATGCTTCTCCGAAATACTGAGTTTTCACCTACCTATTCTTTTTCGTTTCCTCTGATATTTGGATATGTTCTACATCAAGATGTGCTCTACAAGTTTCATGAAGAGATCTAAGTCAAATAACCAGAGTATAGTCGTCATTTAAGTCCATGAAGTCACGGGTGTCCCGAAATACATCTCCAGAATTACCGTCTTCAAGATCTAGTCGATTTACTAGGTTATTCTTGTTCATTTCACTTAAAATTTGAGTATGTTGTAGTTTAAGATGTCCCCTACAACTTTGATGAAGAAATTGAAGAGAGATTCTTAGTAAAAATCAACATGCAACCACAAATTCATCAAGATGTCAGTGAAATCGTTCCAGATCTGAGGTCTCCGTAGAATGAGAGTTTAACCCCTTAAATCTCCATCATTTTCCACCAAATTTTATTATGTTGTATTTTAAGATGTTAGCTACAACTTTCATGAAGAGACCAAAGCCAAAATCGAACTCTAAACATGCATGCAAGCTCTCACAACATTCTGACTCGAGCAGATTCATGCGAAAACATTCCAGATCTGACATCTCCGTAAGATGAGAGTTTGACCCTCAAATCTCCATCATTTTCCACCAAATTTTAGTATGTTGTATTTTAAGATGTTAGCTACAACTTTCATGAAGAGACCAAAGCCAAAATCGAACTCTAAACATGCATGCAAGCTCACACAAAGTTCTGACTCAAGCGGATTCAAGCGAAAACAGCAACATCACTCAAGAACAAGTCATTATAGCTTCGGTTTCTCCCTTCTAATCACTCAAATTTCGACACTACACCAAACATACATGCAAGACACACATGCAAGAGTAGCAAAGGACCCCAACTTGCCTCTAGACCGGACGGACGACGGCACACGGCGGCGAGCACGGCGGACGGACGGCGACGATGGGCGAGCTCCTCCTCCTCGGCCTCCCTCTCTCTCACATCTCACTCTCTCTCGGCAACTCTCTCCCTTTGGCCAAATTCTCCACCAGCCACTCTCTCTCTCTCTTCCTTTTTGGTGGCTTTTATATTGCATGTATCCCCTCTTTGCATGGGGGACACTTGTCCCTAGGAAGGAGACAAGTGTCTCCTTGGTTGAAGACACTTGGAGGAAGCCATGCGGCTCCTCCTTCCCCCTCCATGCGCCGACAATGGGCCGGGCTTATGGCCCACTTTAGGCCCATCTCACTTGGGCCTAAAGCCCAAACTTAAATGGCCCAAGTTTATTTTATTTTATTTTTATAATATATCTTAATCATCATTTAAATAAATATCTAATTGCATAAATAATAAGGCCATTAAACTTATAGTCACAAATCCATAAATTCCAATTTATGATGCACATGGCCAATGATAGAATTTTCTTTCCTATCACATAATTATCCCTTAAAAGCTTGGCCATATATCTTATTGCAAATTATGGATTAAATGGCCATAAAATAACTTAATGGTACTTCTATCTCCTATTCATAGACCTAAATGTGACTAGAGGTTGCCATGAATTTTGGGATGCCACAAAATCCCTTAACGAGGATCCATTGGAGGGCAAGTCTAGCGCCAAAGCAGCCACGGTAATTCTAGCTCCAATAGCGTATATTTAAAAGGTTGTAGTTAAAAAGCTCGTAGTTGGACCTTGGGTTGGGTCTACTAGTTTGCCTCACGGTGTGCATCGATTGGCTCGTCCCTTCTACCGGCGAAGATACGCTCCTGGCGTTAACTAGCCAGGTTGTGCCTCCAGTGCTATTACTTTGAAGAAATTAGAGTGCTCAAAGCAAGCCTACACTCTGTATACATTAGCATGGGATAACATTATAGGATTCCAGTCCTATTGTGTTGGCCTTTAGGATCGGAGTAATGATTAATAGGGATGTCACGACCTCTCTTTTTCTGTCCAGGGGAAAATGAAGAAGTTTTAGGGGTATTTGCCTAAAGAGGCAGACCAATGGCCCTGGATTAGGCGCGGGCTCTCCCAAGCCCATACCTCGTGCGACATTGGATTTTGAATTTTAATTTTTAACAACCTATGTATTTCTAGGAGTTGCCACTAGCCTATTGGGGTCGGCTAGAAACCAATTGAGACACGGGAGTGTTGTCTCGATTCCTACGCAACTAGAGATTTCTAGGAACGGGGACTTGTTTACGCTAATGTTTTTATTAGTGCTCTTGCGGTACCACTAACTTGAAATGTTGTTCATCTAAATGGCCACACAATCTTGATTACTAATTATAATCCTTATAAAATCGCTAAGCGTCTATGCAAATGTTTTTGTAGGTTTGTTTTCCTTAATGTCTAAACTAATCTTAACGTAATTTAGAAGAGAAATTTACACTCAAATTAATGAAAAGCGGTGCGCAAGTAAATATCTAAGAAATTGAAATGACTTGAAAATGAATGCGGAAAAGGAAAACCCAATACAAGTCAAGCAAATAACATTACATGGCATTGTTATTAAAATTGTTATTTAAATATGCATGAGAATTCAAATATGCATGAAATTACTTTAAATAATTTTAATCTACACAAAATGGATTATTTACAAAAATGGTTATAAAATACCAAAATAGCATTAAATTAGGAAAACGACCTTTTAAAATTAGGAAAATTTCATATATGTCATTTCCATCCTAATTTGATACTATCTAACATTTCTTGATTTTTTTTTAAATTTTCATATTTTTCTCTTTTTTAATTATTTTTTAAAAAATAATAATAATTCCTTAAACCGATCTATGCTAACATGGAGTAACACAGCACATGAATATCACAATAATCAAGCTCAAATCGACCGTTTCAAGATCGAAGCTTAGTTTGGGTATTTTGTCGAACACTTGGTGTGCATTAAACTAGCCCCAATAGCTTCCTCAAGCCATGTTTGCAACCTTTAATCTCCACTCATAAGCAATTTCATGTGAAATTAAAATATCAAGGTTATACTACCACATGTAAAGAACAATATTAAATAGAAATCATAGCTTAAAACACACTAAAACCAAGCTAAAATCATCCTCAAATATGCAGGTTTGAGCTGATTTTGCAAATCTGGGTTTAAACCCAAGTCAAGCAAACAGGTTACATGCCCATATTGAAGCCCCAACACTCATCACATGCAAGATCTAAGGGAAACAATACTTAATCCGAGTGAAAGTAGGTAACATGAGCTTTCAAATGTAACAAATATCATAGATAATGACCAACCGAACACATCAAAACAACATCTCCAAAAAGCACACATGCAAAACTCTTGAAGAGATTTCAACACTTCGCCTCAAAATCAGTTTCTTGGACTAGTTTTCCTCTTGATTTTTCATGGTTGAAACATGTTCAAAATTGACCAAAAATACATCTAGGATTCTTACCTTACTTCCTAGTTTCTTTTTCAAGTGGCTCTTGGCCGAGGAAGCCGAGAAATTATCCTCGGGGGCCCGTGGAAGTTGGCTTCTTCAACTGGAAAACGAGATCTACAAAGAAAGAAATGATAACGAAGGCTTTCATTGACCTCCAAAATCAAGCTTCAAAACCTCTTTTATTGGCCAAATTAAAACAAACCCAAACTATATGTATTCTAGTTTGGCTTTTAAGTCATGGATTTCCTCATTTATCTCTCAACTCTCTCAAAAACACTCGCTTTCCCTCACTCGTGACCAATCAGGCTCAACACTTAGAAAAATTTTCAGTGTTTTTTGCCCCGCTAGGAGGGTGTTTTTCGGGGGGCTTTAGGAGACCTTTGCGAACTCCATTTGGCACATGCGACCTATGGATGGAAAGATCTTTGAGTGAAGTTTCACTCTCTAGTTGAAGGTTTTGACTATTTTTGGCTGCAAACTTGCGAAAATTTCCCTTTTCTCTCTGGAGGTTGATTTGGAATTTATGGGTTTGCTTTTCTGGAGTTGCTTCTGAGGACCTCTTTGGGGGACGACCATGAGCTCTCTCCTCTCCCTCTCGTCTCCTCTCTCTCTCCTCTCTCGAAAGACCTTGCTTCAGTGATCTTATCCCCTCAATTAGAGGATTTTTGGTCTATATCTTGTCCACCTACCAAGCCTGTCAACAAGGCTACTTCACCCACTCTCTGACTTAGTCAATTTTTCCACTTCTGCAGTTGTTAAGTGTCCGGATTTGGTGCGATTTTCCCGTGCCTTTAGTAGCTTATCTCTGACTAATGCTTGTCCACTCGCACTACTAATTATGGTCTTCCATCACGTGCAAATATCAGGTTGGTTGGGCAGGTGAGGAGGATATGGTGGGGCCACCAAGTTGCTTACTCAGCAACTCCGAAATCAGACCAACTTGTAGACTGAGATTTGTCAGCTGATTTAGGTGCTTTAATCCATCAATTTGGCTGCGATTTTTGATCAATTAGCAAGCTCATGCATAGTAGTTTAAGATCTCGACCAGATTTTGCAATTTTGCCCACCCAATTTTGCAAGAAAGTCCCTCAAAGTTGGCAATTTTCTTATCCGAAAATACCCAATTCAATACAAATTTGGTCTTTTTGGCTCGATTTGATTGATTCGACTTGGCCCAAATTCAATTTCAACTTGATTGGTGACCAAGATGATGATTTACAAGCTTGGGCGCAAATTTTGCAAAATTTACAAATTGGTCCCTCAACTTTTGGAAATTGCATTTTGGCCCCAACTTGCCATTTGAATTTCAATCTGACTTCTTGGGCTTGGCTAGTCACATTTAGATCATTGGCCCCAACTTTTTTTTTTTTCTTTTTTTAAAAATCTTTTTTATATATATTTTCATTTTTTTTAAAGTAAAAACATCTTCCATTTAAAACACTATATAAATGCCTAGATAATCTATATGCAAGAATTTAACTTGAAATATTTTTGTGGAAAAACAAGTTCCCATTTTTTGGAAATGATTTTTAGTCAAAAAATTTAGGTGTCAACAAGGGGAGTCGGATGCATTCATATTTCATAATCGAGGTGAAATTCTTGGATTTATGAAAGATTTATGATAAGACTCTCGCGATCCTCAACGAAGAGGTGAAGGGTTCAAAACCCGGGGAGGCGCTAGGTGTATTAAGTGTGACTCGGGGGTGGTGGGTCCTCCGCTTAAGTGTCACCAGGGGTTTACGGCGCAGTTTCGGTTGCTGCAGCCTGGTTCCTCCGTATCCAAAAAAAAAAAAAAAAAAAAAAAAAAAAACTACGAGACCACCGCCCGCGGTGGCCCCGTAGGTGGTTAAGAGCTTGGTACCCTTTTCGCAAGAGGAAGAGTTCGAAACTTGCGGGCGCGTTGCTTCAATGCAAAACGCGCGTCTTAAGCGTGGATGGACTAGCGGTGGAGGCCTACCCACCCCGGGGTTTACTTCCGCCGCGAGCGGCGACCGGAGGTTCCCCGGGTACCAAAAAAAAAAAAAAAAAAAAAAAAAAAACAACTACGAAAGTAGTAACCACCCGTGGTGGTGGCGAGGTGGTTGAGGCTTAGTACCCTTTACCTAGGACGAGGGAGGAGTTCGAGACTTGCCGGACGCATAACGCGCGTCTTACCGCGCGCCCGGGACTAGTGGGTGGGGGCCCCGTGCGCCCCGGGGTTTACTCTCCACCGCGAAGCGGCGTGCGGAGGTTCCCGGGTACAAAAAAAAAAAAAAAAAAAAAAAAAAAAAAAACAACTACGAAAGTAGTAGACCCATCCTGCGGTGGACAAGTTGGTTCGTGCCTTGATCCCTCAGCTGGAAGGGTAGAGATTCGAAACTCCTCACCCCCATTGTGCGATTTACCCGCGATACCGTGGGAGGTGGGTTCCTGCGGCGCCACCCCCGGTTTGCATCGCCAGCTACCAACTATACGGCGGTTTTCGGGTCACAAAAAAAAAAAAAAAAAAACAACTGCGAAAGTAGAGTAAGCTTTGGCCATTTGCTCCTTCTCGGATCACTGTTCACGAATGCTCCCAAGACAGGCGATTCTGGCACTGTTCCTGCGAGCTGGTTCGTGGCTGTTTCTCGGAGCCTTGATCAGTGGTTGAGGCTGATCTTTGGTGGGTAGGGGCGACTGGTAGCACTCTTTAAAACCCCCATAAGCTAACCCTGGTACGTCTCTTCTTTGGGCCGATATGAGTGAGCTCGGTTAGGGTTTTTTCTCGCAACTGTGTTGTTATTCTGCAACTCTGTTCTACGATGGTTTCTGAGTCGATTTTGGCCCACAACAAGGGGGTAGGGACTAGTGCGTGAAGCCCTTCCCCCTCCCATTCTTGGCCTTTCAACTCTAGTTGGTTCCTCGAAGGAGGACTTGGGTCGAAATGCTTCAACCCTTGCTGTTTCGAAGGAAGTTACTAAGCAAGTTCGAACCACTCGCGCTCCTGCTGGGCTGCGAGGAAGGAGCAGAGGTAGATCGAGATCTAAACACCCTTAGAGGAGGGATTCGAATAACCCTAATGTGCGTACATGGGCTAGTGTGGCTAAGGTAGCCGCAAAGGGCTATGAGTTGGAGTATTCTTCCCCGTCCTATGTTAATAACAGATCGGTTGTTGAGATGAATGATGTTGATCTTGAAGTCGTTGACCCTAAGCTACAAGAGTGTCTTGTGGGTTACTATATTGGTAGGAGACTACCCTTTAAAGTCACTGAATCGGCCCTTAAAAATGCTTAGGGTCCGAATTTAGTTGAGGTAATGTCCTATGCGTAAGGCTTTTTCTTCTTCCATGTATCGAACAGAGACTTTTGAAGAAAGGTCCTTGAGGGGGGGGCGATAATGGTTGCTAGAGTGCCATTGTCTTGCAGCAATGGAAACCGACTTTGGATCTTAGAAAGGATACCCACTTGACCATGCCTGTGTGGGTAAGGTTGAGGAATCTCCCTCTTGCATTCTGGTCTTCCCAAGCGATTGGTAAAGTTGTGAGTGCAATAGGGAAGCCGCTGTACGTGGACTTGAGAACAAAACATATGAAAATGCTAGCTTTCGCCAAAGTATGCATTGAGATTACAACGAAACAGCCTACCTGTGAATCCGTCAAAGTGGTTCATAATGGAGAATCTTGTTTGGTTGGAGTGAAATATGAATGGAGACTTGTAGCTTGCTCTGGATGCGGCATTTTCGGCCATAAATGTACCCCTGTTATAGCTCGACCTCCTGCTGCAGATCAGCAGCCTTTGGTCGTTGAATCTGATGCTCCTCAAGGTATGTCCTCGACCCCTGCTCCTCCTGCTCCGGCTGCAGCCCCATAAGCTACTCAAGACCAGCAAAGGCAAGTGGTGGATAGGATGTTAGACAATCCCTTGTTTGATAACAGGTCTGCTACTGAACGCCCTGCAACTGGCGAGAATTCCTTTGCTCTGCATAAGACTACACATCCAGTTGTTGATCCTGTACCAATTACTAGCACGTTTGGTACTGTGTGGTCTAGTTCTAGAGAAGTTCAAGATTTTGCCGCTCCTCCTCTAGTAGCCGATTAAGGTTGGAAGCAAGTCAAAGGAAAAAAGAAAAAGCCTCCGGTGGGTAAGGATGTTGCTTCCTTTAGTTTAGCCCCGTCTGGTGAAGGGGGCGAGTCCTTGAGATTGAAGGGCTTTATTCCGTGAAAGCTGTACCTACATCGTTGACTCGAAAAACCGTTGGAAGTTCTTTAACCTCCTCTAAGGCTAATGAAGGCTACTCTCCCCTGGTTGACGTGAAGGTTGTCCCTCATTCCTCGGTGCCTCCCAATTGCTCGAATGAGATTGGAAGCACCAGTATCCATGCAAGCTCGGATGAGGATGACTTGCTTTATGTTGGGTGCCCTTCTCCGAGAGCTCCCCCCACAAGTGCACCGGCTGAGACCATGCAAGACAAATTATTGTTGCTATGCCCGAATCCATCCCTTTCGTGGTACCGCATCGGCTGCTAGTCAAAGGAAGACCACAAAGAAGAGGTAATTTCCTCCTACTCCTATGTAAATATGTATATACATATATGGAATATAAGGGGTCTTCTTGACCCCATTAGGCGGGCTGAAATCAGAAGATTTGTTTCAACAAACAATATGTGCCTTGTTGGTCTGCTTGAGACAAAAGTCCCTGAGTCTTTATTTGAATCTATTTCCTCAATCTTGCTGAATGGTTGGAAGTGGGTTGCTAACTATGATTTCTCCCTTGGTTATTGACGATTAGGTTGTGCATGGACGTCTAAAGCTTACCTTGTCTGGTGTGGTTTGTTGTGTTTCCGTCATATATGGAGAACATACCTTTATTCACCGTCGGCCCCTATGGGAGGACCTTCTTTGTATGAACAATCTTTTGCAGGATTCGGCTTAGATGGTTGCAGGGGATTTTAACGCCATTAAAGACCCTTCAGACCGTTTTGGAAGACCAACACCTGAATCCCTTACTTCGATGAGTTCGGTCTTTGCTTAGCTCGGACGAGTTAGAGGACCTCGGGTATGTTGGTCTTCGCTTCACTTAGTCTACCTCTGCTGGAGCTAATAGGAAAATGAAGAAGATTGATCAGGTCTTGGTTAATACTAAGTGGAAGTTGGACTTTTCCTTCTCGGAAGCTGCCTTCCTAAACCCGGGTATCTCTGATCATACCCCTATGATTGTCAGAGTTCTTAACTCGGACTTTAGGAGGAAGCCTTTCAAGTTCTTTGAATTTTGGTCAGAACATTCGGATTTTCCTCTCCATTGTTCAGCAAGTTTGGGATAGTCCGGTGATAGGGGTGCCCATGTTTAGACTTGTGTCCAAGCTTAAGGCATTGAAAGCCCAACTTAAGCAACTGAACAAAGAAGCGTTCTCGAATATTTCAGCGAGGACTGAGGAAGCTAGGGATGCACTTCGTCTTGCCCAGCTTGATCTTCAACTGGACCCAAACAATGCGGTGCTTACAGATCTAGAGAAATCTCAATGCCGGCTCTTCATGGACTTGCGTAGTCATGAAGAATCCTTTTATAGACAAAAGTCAAGAGTCAGGTGCCTTAAGGAAGGTGATCGAAATTCTAAGTTCTTTCATCATTCCATTAAAAGAAGACAACTCAGGAATAGGATCCTCTCGATAAAGGATCCGTCAGGTGCTTTGATCACGGACCCTGAAGCGGTGCCTCAAGTCTTTGTCTCCTTTTTCTCGAGACCTTTTGTCACCGCAGACGGTGCTTACTAAGCCTTCACTGCAGGAGTTGAAGGAGTTTATTCGACAACCTTTGTCGGATGGTCAAGTTCGTACCCTTGCTAGATCGGTTCTTGATTCTGAAATATAGGACACGCTCTTCTCTCTTGCTAGAGGTAAAGCTCCTGGCCCGAACGACTTTACAGTTGAGTTCTTTAAGAGCAATTGGGGGATTGTTGGACCGTTGGTGTTAGAGGAGGTCAGGGATTTCTTTTCTTCAGGCTGTCTGCTGAGGGAGGTAAATAACACTATTCTAACTTTGGTGCCTAAAGTTCCTAATGCTTGTGCTATTTCTAACTTTAGACCCATTGCTTGTTGTAATACTATCTACAAGGTTATTACCAAAATTTTGGCTAACCACTTGGCTGTTGTCCTAAGTGACTTAATAAATCATTCCCAAAATGCATTTGTTAAGGGTAGAAGGATTAGAGATAACATTCTTGTGGCACAGGAGTTGTTTTCCGGCTTCCATCTCGACCCTTATCTTCCTAAATGCGCAATCAATGTGGACTTTCAAAAGGCCTACGACACTGTTGATTGGGATTTCCTACAGCTTACTCTTTCGGCTTTTGGCTTTCCTGATTGGCTGTCTTGGCTCATTATTGTTTGCATACGCACTCTGAAATATTTTATTTTGATCAATGGTGAGCTTCATGGGTTCTTCTCAGGTGGGCGTGGCCTCCACCAAGGTGATCTAATGTCACCCTATCCTTTTACCCTGGTGATGGAGGTGTTTTAAGGATATTGAGTGCTCGCACTTCTCTTAAGGAATTCAAGTACTTTTGGAGGTGCAAAGTGGTGAAGCTTTCTCACCTCTTCTTCGCCGATAATATCTTTTTATCCAGTCAAGCTAATTGGGCGTTGGTGTCTTTGTTAAAAAGAGGCTTGGATTTATTCTCCTCGGAGTGGGTTGTTGCCAAATAAGAACAAAAGCGAAATCTTTCTTTCGGGTGGGCCTTCTTCCCTACGTAACTATATCTTGTTGGCTTTTGGCTTCCAAGAAGGAAAGCTTCTGGTGCGATACTTGGGTGTGCCTATCATCTCTTCCAGGCTTGGGAAAGCGGATTGCATTGCCTTGATTGACTGTATCACTGCTAAGGTCCAATCTTGGGCTCATCGGTTCTTGTCTTTTGCAAGAAGACTTCAGCTGATCAGGTCAGTCTTACATTCTATCCTAGCGTTCTGGGCTAGTGTGTTTACATTGCCATCTTCGGTTCTTGATAGAATTGAGAGAATTTTGAGACAGTTTCTATGGAAAGGCTCTACTCTTGACTGGGGTGGGGCTAAAGTTTCTTGAGATAAAGTTTGCCTCCCAAAGGAGGAGGGCGAGCTGGGTATTCGCAAGTTGAAAGATTGCAATAAAGCAGAATGCTTAATACATATGGATTCTGTTCACAAACAAAGAATCCTTATGGTGTCGTTGGATTCATTCCAACTTCTTAAAAAGAGATGATTTCTAGATCTCCTCTAGACCTATAGTGTGTTCGTGGGCTTGGAAAAAGATCTTATAGCTAAGGAGAGAATTTAGGTTGTCTTTTCTTTGGAAAGTTGGCAATGGACTTTCAGTGTCCTTATGGTTCGATCATTGGCACTCAGAAGGCCCTTTGGACTTAATGGTTCCAGTTTCTCTCATCGAGAGCTCGGCCTTCCTAGACACGGTGGCGGCGGATCTTTTCTTCCCATCGGGCCGCTCATTCAGAACTCTTTTGGAGTGCTGGGGTTTCTCCCTTCTGGTTTTATCCATTGCCCCGGACTAGTTTTCTTGGCGTCAACACTCTTCTAGATCCTTCTCGGTGGCTTCTGCCTGGGATTCTATTAGAACCAGAACAACCCTGTCCACTGGGCTTCGTTTATCTAGACATTGCTGTCGCTCCTAGATTTCAATTTAATCTCTGGCTGATTACTAAGAATCGGTTACCTACTCAGGAGCTTCTCCTTTCTTATGGAAGGATCGATTTTGCGGTTTGTGCTTTACGTAATACAATTCCGAACTCCATCGACCACCTATTCTTTGACTGTCACATTTCGATGACACTTGCTTATTTTAGGGCTACTAGGTGCAATCTCCCTTGGCGGAATAGACCTTTGGCGGAGAATCTTCTATGGGCCATCAAATTCTTATCTGGTAAGGATTTTTTCCATTGTATTGCACATTTCTCTTTTGGTGCTATGTGCCACTTGATTTGGAAGAAAAGGAACGGTATCATTTTTCGAGGGGAAGCCTTGGTGGTTACAACGTTGAAAAATCATTTTATCAAGGTCATTAAGGACAAAGCACTTACATTCGATAATGTGCCGGATACTCCAAGGAATAGGAGGCTTCGAGAGAGGATGGGGCCTTGACCCCTCCGTTTTCTTCGAACACCCTCCGTCCTCTTAGTACCGCTCATGGCTGGTGTTTTTGCTTTGCGCTAAAGCTTCTAGCTCCATGTTGTATGTTGTAAGCTTTGTCGTCTTCATGTTGTTCGCCCTTGTGGCCTTTTGCTTCGGCTCCCTTCCACTCTTTTTGCTATTTGCATTTAGAGTGTAAGTTTTTGGCACCGAATTTTTGGTATAGTGCGACCCCAAAGGGAATGTACAAGGGCCTACGCTCTTGAGGGTTTGAAGGGGGCTACTAGACGGTCATTCCCTCCAAAAATCAGCTTCAACCATCGGTCAAAGCTTCGGGAAACAGCTGCACACCTGAGAGCAGGAACAGTGTAGAAATCGCCCCTCTAGAGAGCTTCCGTGAACAGTAAGCCAAGGAGGAACAAATGGCAAAAGCTTTTTACTTTCTAGTTGTTTTTTTTTTTTTTTTTTTGTAAAGGTAAGAATATATTGAGCTTTGGTCAACTATACAAAAAATTCAGCGCCAAAAAACTTACACTCTAAATGAAAATAGCAAAAAGAGTGGAAGGGAGCCAAAGCAAAAGGCCACAAGGGCAACAACAAGAAGATAGCAAAGCTTACAGTAGACAACAAGACACAAAAGCTAGAAACCACAACTACCAGGCAGCTCAACAGAGAACCTCGACCAGCATCCAGATGAAGGGACAAAGAACGAAGAGCCAAAGGAGCTTGAAACTATAGCGCAAAGTAGAGACACCAGTCACGAGCGGTACAAAGTAGACGGGGGGCGTCCAAAGAAAACGGAGGGGTCAAGGCCCCATCCTCTCTGGAGTCTCCTGTCCCTTGGAGTATCCGTTACATTACTGAATGTGAGTGCTTTGTCCTTGACAACCTTGATAAGATGATTTTTCAACGCTGAAACCACCAAGGCTTCCCCTCAAAAGATGATACTGTTCATTTTCTTCCAAATCAAGTGGCACATAGCACCAAAAGAGAAACGTGCAATACAATGGAAAAAATCCTTACCATATAAGAATTTGACGGCCCATAGAAGATTCTCCGCCCAAGGCCTATTACACCAAGGGAGATTACACTTAGTAACCCGAGAAAAAAAGCAAGTGTCGCCGAAATGTGACAGTCAAAGAACGGGTGGTCGATGGAGTCCGGAATTGCATTACAAAAAGCACATATTGCAAAATCGATCCTTCCATAAGAAATGAGGAGCTCCTGAGTAGGTAATCGATTCTTAGTAATCAACCAAAGATTAAATTGAAATCTAGGAGCAATAGCGATGTTCCAAATAAATGAAGCCTAGTGGACACGGTTCTTCTTGGTTCTAATAAAATCCTAGGCAGAAGCCACCGAGAAGGATCCGAAAGAGTGCCAACGCCAAGAAAACTAGCCCGGGGCAAGGGATAAAACCGAAAGGGAGAACCCCCAACACTCCAAAAGAGTTCGAACAAGCGGCCCGGTGGGGAGAAAAGATCCGCCACCACCTTTGCATGTCTAGGAAGGCCAAAGCTCTCGATGAGAGAAACCGGAATCATTAAGTCCAAAGGGCCTTCCAAGTGCCAATGATCGAACCATAAGGACATTGAAAGTCCATTGCCAACTTTCCAAAGGAAAGACAACCTAAATTCTCTCCTTAGCTGTAAGATCTTTTTCCAAGCCCACGAACACACTATAGGTCTAGAGGAGATCTAGAAATTATCCATTTTTAAAAAGTTGGAATGAATCCAACGACACCATAAGGATTCTTTGTCTGTGAACAGAATCCATATGTACTTAAGTATTACTACTTTATTGCAATCTTTCAACTTGCGAATACCCAGCCTGCCCTCCTCCTTGGGAGGCAAACTTCATCCCAAGAAACTTTAGCCCCACCCTAGCCAAGAGTAGAGCCTTTCCATAGAAATTGTCTCAAAATTCTCTCAATTCTATCTAGAACCGAAGACGGCAACGTAAACACACTAGCCAAGAATACTTGGATAAAATGTAAGACGACGACGATCATTTGAAGTCTTCCCGCAAAAGACAAAACCGATGAGCCCACGATTGGACCTTGGTAGTGATACGGTCAATCAAGGCAATGCAATCCGCTTTCCCAAGCTCGGAAGAGATGATAGGCACACCCAAGTATCGCACCGGAAGCTTTCCTTCTTGGAAGCCAAAAGCCAACAGGATATAGTTACACAGGGAAGAAGACCCACCCGAGAGAAAGATTTCTCTCTTGTTCTTGTTTGGCAACAACCCACTCCAGGAGGAGAATAAATCCAAGCCTCTTTTTAACAAAGGCACCGATGCCCAATCAGCTTGACTGAATAAAAAGACATCATCGGCGAAGAAAATGTGAGAAAGCTTCACCCCTTTGCACCTCCAAAAGTACTTGAATTCCTTAAGAGAAGTGCGAGCGCTCAAAATCCCATAAAACACCTCCATCACCAAGATAAAAAGATAGGGTAACATCGGATCACCCTAGTGGAGGCCACGCCCACCTGAGAAGAACCCATTTAGCTCACCATTGATCGAAATAGAATATCTCAGAGTGTGTACGTAGACCATAATGAGTCGAGACAACTAATCAGGAAAGCCAAAAGCCGAAAGAGTAAGCTGTAGGAAATCCCAATCAACAATGTCATAAGCCTTTTGAAAGTCCACCTTGATTGCGCATTTAGGAAGATAAGGGTCAAGATGAAACCCGGCAAACAGCTACTGTGCCATAAGAATGTTATCCTGAATCCTTCTACCCTTAACAAAGGCATTATGGGAAGGATTTATCAAGTCACTCAGGACAGCAGCCAAGCGGTTAGCCAAAATTTTGGTAATAACCTTATAGATAGTACTGCAACAAGCAATGGGTCTAAAGTCAGAAACCGCAACAAGCGTTAGGAACTTTAGGCACCAAAGCTAGGATAGTGTTATATACCTTTCTCAGCAGACGGCTCCTAGAAAAGAAATCCCTGACTGCCTCTAACACCAACGGTCTAACAATGCCCCAATTGCTCTTAAAGAACTCAATTGTAAAGCCGTCCGGGCCAGGAGCTTTACCTCTAGTAAGAGAGAAGAGCGTGTCCCTTATTTCAGAATCAAGAACCAAGCTAGCAAGGGTGTGAACCTGATCATCTGACAAAGGTTGTCGAATAAACTCCTTCAACTCCTGCAGCGAAGGCTTAGTAAGGACCGCCTGGGGTGACAAGAGGTTTGAGAAAAACGAGACAAAGACTTGCGGCACCGCTTCAGGGTCTGTGATCAAGGAACCTGACGGATCCTTTACCGAGAGGATCCTATTCTTGAGTTGTCTTCTTTTAATGGAATGATGAAAGAACTTAGTATTTCGATCACCTTCCTTAAGCCACCCGACTCTTAACTTCTATCTATAAAATGATTCTTCATGACTAGGCAAGTCCACGGAGAGCTGGCATTGAGATTTCTCTAGATCTCGCAAGCGCAGCATTATTTGGGTCTAATTGAAGATCAAGCTAGGAAAGACAAAATGCATCCCTAGCTTGCTCAATTCTCACTGAAATATTCGAGAACACCTCTCTGTTTAGTTGCTTAAGCCGGCCTCTCAACGCCTTTAGCTTGGAAACAAGTCTAAACATGGGCACCCCTTTCATCGGCCTATCCCAAACTTGTTGAACAATGGAAAGGAAATCCGGATGTTCTAACCAAAATTCGAAGAACTTGAAAGGCTTCCTCCTAAAGACCAAGTTAAGAACTCTGACAACCATAGGGGTATGATCAAAGATACCCGGATTTAGGAAGAAAGCCTCCGAGAAGGAAAAGTCCAAATTCAACTTAGTATTAACCAAGACCTTATCAATCTTCCTCGTTTTCCTATTAGCTCCAATAGAGGTAAACCAAGTGAAACGAAGACCAACATACATGAGGTCCTCTAACTCTGTTTGAGCTAAGCAAAGACCGAACTCATCGAAGTAAGGGATCCAGGTGTTGAAGCTTCTGAACCGGTGTAAAGGGTATTTAATGGCGTTAAAATCCCACCCAACCATCCAAGCCGAATCCTGCAAAAGATTGTTCATACGAAGAAGGTCCTCCCATAGGGGCCGACGGCGAATAAAGGTATGTTATCCATATATGAGGGATACACAGCAAACCAAACTAGACAAGGTAATCTTTAGGCGTCCATACACAGCCTGATTGTTAATAGCCAAGGTTTCATAGCTTACGCAATCCAGGTTCCAACCAACCCAAATCCTACCCCGATGGAAGAAATCATAGTTAGCAACCCACTTCCAACCATTCAACAAGGTTGAGGAAATAGATTCAAATAAAGACTCAGGGACTTTTGTCTCAAGCAGACCAACAAGGCAAAGATTGTTTGATGAAACAAATCTTCGATTTCATTTTCGCCTAATGGGGTCGAGAAGACCCCTTATATTCCATATACCTATATACATATTTACATAGGAGCAAAAGAAAAATGACCTCTTCTTTGTGGTCTTCCTTCGACTAGCAGCCAATGTAGGTACCACAAAAAAGGGTGGATCTGGGCATAATAGCAATAATTTGTCTTGCATGGTCTCAGCCGGTGCGCTCGTTGGGGGGAGCTCTTGGAGAAGGAAACCCAATAATAAGCAAGTCATCCTCATCCAAGCCTCGCATGGATATTGGAGCTACCAATCTCATCCGAGCAATTGAGAGGCACTGAGGAACGAGGAACAACCTTCACCTCAACCAGGGGATAATAGCCTTCATTAGCCTTAGAGGAGGTTATAGAACTTCCAACGGTTTTTCGAGCCAACGATGTAGGTACAGCTTTCATAGTATTAGAGCCCTTTAATCTCAAAGATTGCCCCCTTTCACTGGGCGGGGCCAACCTAAACGAAGCAACATCCTCACCCACCGGAGGCTTTTTCTTTTTTTCCTTTAACTTTTTCCATCCCAGATCAGCTATTGGAGGAGGAATGGCAGAATCCATAACTAGAGCCAGATCTTGGACATCTCTAGATCCAAAGCACACAGCAACAGACGTGCTAGTAATTAGTACATGATCAACAACTGGATCTGCAGTCTTATGTAGACCAGAGGAATTCTCGCCCACTGCAGGGCGTCCGATAGCAGACCTGTTATCAAACAGGGGATTGTCTTTCATCCTATCCAACCCCTGCCCTTGCTGGTCTTAAGAAGCTATTGGGGCTGTAATCAGAGTAGGAGGAGCAGGGTTTGAGGACGTACCTTGAGGAGCAGGGGATTCAACAACCAAAGGCCGTTGATTAATTGCAGCAGGAGAACGAGCAGTAACAGGGGTACATTTATGGCCAAAAATGCCACACCCAAAGCAAGCTACATGTCTCCATTCATATTCTAGTCCAACCAAACAAGATTCACCATTATGAATCACTTCAATGGATTCACAAGTAGGCTCTTTCGCTGTAATCTCAACACAACCTCTGGTGAAAGCCAGCATTTTCATTTGTTCTATTCTCAAGTCCATGTATAGCGGCTTCCTTACTGCACTTGCTACTTTGCCAATCGCTTAGGAAGACCAAAATGCAAGACGGAGATTCCTTAGCTTTACCCACACATGCACGGTCAAGTGGGTATCCTTTCTAAGCTCCAAAGCCTGTTTCCATTGCTACAAGACCAATGACACTCTTGCAATCGTAATAGGCCCCCCCTCAAGGACCTTTCTTTGAAAGTCTATCCGATACATGGAAGAAGAAAAGGCCTTGCCCACTGGACATTACCTCAACTAAATTCGGACCCCAGGCATTTTTAAGGGCCGATTCAACGACTTTAAAGGGTAGTCTCCTACCAATATAGTAACCCACAAGACACTCTTTTAGCTTAGGGTCAATAGCTTCAAGATCAACATCAGTCATCTCAACAACCGGCCTTTTATTGACGTAGGACGGGGAGAATACTCCAGCTCGTAGCCCTTGGCGGCTACCTTAGCCACACTTGCCCATGTACGCACGTTAGGGTTGTTTGAATCCCTCCTCTGAGGGTGTTTATATCTCAATCTACCTCTGCTCCTTCCTCGCGGCCCAGCAGGAGCGCGAGTAGTTCAAACTTGGTTAGTAACTTCCTTCGAAACAGCAGGGGCTGAAGCATTCCGACCCAAGTCCTCCTTCGAGGAACCAACCAGAGTTGAAAGGCTGAGAACGGGAGGGGGAAGGCTTTGCGCACTAGTCCTTTCCCTCTCGTTGTGGGCCTAAATTGACTCAGAAACCATCGTAGCACAAAGTCGCAGAATATCGGCACGAGAGGCGAGAAAAAGCCTAACCGAGCTCACTCATATAGGCCCAAAGAAGAGATGTACTAGGGCTAGCTTATGGGGGTTTTGAAGAGTGCTACCAAACGCCCCTAACCACCAAAGATCAACCTCAACCACCTGTTAAAGCTCCGGGAATCAGCCACAAACTAGTTCGAAGGAACAGTGCCAGAATCGCCTGTCTTGGGAGCATCCATGAACAGTAATCCGATAAGGAGCAAATGGCCAAAGCTATATTTACTTTCTAGTTGTATTTTTTTTTTTTTTTTTTTTTGGTAAAGGTAAGATATATATTGATTTTGCAAAAAGAATACAAGAGGGAGGCCCAAAGACCAACAAAAGATAGACACTCAAGATGACAAAAGTCAATAAGAGTGTAAGGGTGCCATGGTTCCCAAGAGAAAACCACAAAAAAGCAGCGAACACAAGAGCAAAAGACTAACAAACAAACCCTAGTTTTTTTTTTTACAAACCCTAGTTGTTTGTCTTTCATAAATCTAAGAATTTCACATCTAACTATGAAATACGAATGCCCCCGACTATCCTTGCTAATCATTACTTCGATCCCGAAGGCCAACACAATAGAACTGGAATTATATAATGTTATCCCATGCTAATGTATACAGAGCGTAGGCTTTCTTTGGGCACTCCAATTTCTTCAAAGTAATAGCACCGGAGGCACGACCCGACTAGTTAAGACCAGGAGTGTATCGCCGGTAGAAGAGACAAGTAATTCTAGAGCTAATATGTGCAACAAACCCCGACTTTTGGAAGGGATGCATTTATTCGATAAAATGTTGACGTGAGCTTTGCCCGTTGCTCTAATGATTCATGATAACTTGACGGATCGCACAACCATCATGCCGGTGATGCATCATTCAAATCTCTATCTCTACCCTATCAACTTTTGATGGTAAGATTGTGGACTAATATGGTGGTGACGAGTGACGGAGAATTAGGGTTTGATTTCCGGAGAGAGAGCCTAGGAAATGGCTACCACATCCAAAAAAGGCAGCAGGTGCGCAAATTACACAATCCTGACACGAGGAGGTAGTGACAATAAATAACAATACCGGGCTCTTTGGGTTTGATAATTGAAATCAGTACAATCTAAATCCCTTAATAAGGATCCATTGGAGGGCAAGCCTAGCGCCAGCAGCCGCGGTAATTCCAGCTCCAATAGTGATGTGGACGTCAAGCCATATCAAGAAGGTGGTGCTAAGGACCCATTGTCTATTCCGACTAGTTCGATTACTCGAGCGTAGGCCAAGCAATTCAGGCAAGCTGTTGGCGTCATGGTTCGTGATTTTCGGCGTGGAGATGACCGTGGATCAAATCTTGAAGAATCTTGGAAATCTTGGCGCAATTTGATTATATGGACACTAAATATTTGACCAAGTCATTTATATATATATATATATATATATTTTTTTTTTTTTCTTATTTAGGAATATTCTAGAATATGACGCATTAGATTTCTAGGGTTGGTTTTAGGGTTTGTGTGGTGGCTAGTAGGCCTATATTAAAGACTGACTGAATTTCTTTGGGACAGATATATTTTTATTTTTGAGGAAAAAGTTGAGAGATTCTCTTCTACTGTTCTTTTGAGGACTTGAATTTATCAAGCTTCACTTGTGACAGTCGATTCAACTTATCGAGCGAGATAGTGAATTCTTTCGCTCGTGGTGTCTATAACGTTGGTTGGTTGACACGCGTTCGTCAACATGTCACGTTTATACCGAGGTTGCTAATCACATGTTTGATTGGAGGTCGAGGTTCGCAATTTACACCATCCGGGCCATCGTAGAACGATCTTTCCGCAACGATTCACATCAAATAGCTTATATTTAAGTGGTTGTAATTAAAAAGCTCATAGTTGGACCTTGGGTTGGGTCGACAGGTCCGCCTCACGGTGTGCACCGATTAGCTCATCCCTTTTACCGGCGAAGATACGCTCCTGGCCTTAACTGGCTGGGTCGTGCCTCTGATACTATTACTGTGAAGAAATTAGAGTGCTCATAGCAAACCTACGCTCAATATACATTAGCATGGGATAACATCATAGGATTCCAGTCCTATTGTATTAGCCTTCGGGATCGAACTAATGATTAACAGGGACAGTCAGACGCATTCGTATTTCATAATCAGAGGTGAAATTCTTGGATTTATGAAACACGAACAACTACGAAAGTAACTCTTCCATGGGCTTCCTGGTGTGCGATGGGTTAGGGTTTCTCGAGTTCTGTCACTTGTTCCTGCTGTCATGGAATCGGAATGAGTTCGGGCCCATTCGAATGATGAGGGGCCGAGTAAACGAACCCCCTTCCCTCCTGATATTGATAGACCCTCGGTGGTCGACAATCCTGTGAATGTTCAAAGTCGTATGGCCCCGATTCCTTCTGGTGGAGTCGCAGGGCTTCGACCTCCTTCTGGGTTTGCGAGAGGCCGCAATAGCAGCAGGGGCAGATCCAGATCCAGGCGGCCCCAGCCTAGGGGTGCCTCGATTAAACCTGTTTCCCGCTCGTGGGCTGCTGTCGCAAGTAGTGCCAATAAGGGATACGATCTGGAATTCACTCCTCTGCACTTTGACAGTAATAAACCTGTTATTCAGATGGATGAATCGGATTTAGAAGCTGCTGACCCCAAGTTATTCGATTGTCTTGTGGGTTATTTCATAGGGAAGAGATTGCCTTTTAAAGTTGTTGATGATGCTCTTAAGAAAGCATGGGGTCCGGCATTGCTGGAAGTTATGTCTAACGGCCGCGGGCTATTCCTATTGCGGATTGCTGATAGGGATTTCAGGAGGAAAATCTTGGAAGGAGGTACTGTTACTGTCGCAAGGATCCCTTTGATCCTTCAGCAATGGAAACCTGGAATTGAGTTGAACAAAGATTCTCTCCAATCTGTTCCGGTTTGGGTTAGGTTGAGAAACCTACCCTTCTTTTTTTGGTCTGCTCATTCCATTGGAAAGGTGGCAAGTGCACTCGAGAAACCACTCTATGTGGATCAGAAAACAGAGCAGATGTCGAGGCTAACTTTTGCCCGGGTGTGCGTGGAAATAACAGTTCAGCAGCCCATCTATGAAACCATTCAATTGGTAACCATGGGGAAATCGGTTGTTGTGGATGTCGAATATGAATGGAAGCCATTGGCTTGTTTGAAGTGCGGAATCTTCGGTCATAAATGCAGAATTTCTGATAAGGAATCTGCTCCAAACCAGTCGGTTGATGGCACCAAGGATGCTGAACCCGCTCAGGTGCTGAACAATGAAGCGGGGTCTCATTTGGCAAAAGGCAAAGAGGTGGCTCGTCCACCTGCTTCTGGTAGGGAAGATTCTACTGTTGCTGTTGAGGATCCTCAGCCTGGTAACAGGTCCACCCATGTTGGAGAGTCCAGTTCGCCGGAAGGGAACTCACTCAACCTTCAGGAACCATCGACGTCCATCCTGCTAAATGTTCCATCCTTGCTGAATCTAAATCTGCTTCGGGAGATATGGGATGGAAACAGGTTAAGCGAAAAAACAAGAAGCAGAGAAAGAAGGCGGCAAAGCAGGCTGCTGCTGCCGCAGCTGTTGCTGCTTCATTTGGCCTATCCCCTCCTACTGATGAAGGCCAAGTTCTGAAACGAAAGGACATTGATTTGGAGGAACCTTGCGAGAATTCTGAGCCTGTCCGTGAAAGATCGAATTTGCCTGCTCCAATCGCCCCTTCAGCTGTTATTCCTTTGGCCTTGTCAGAAAGCTCTGATGAGATCTCTAACTCGAGTATCCATGACGACTCCAGTGATGATGAGGTGCAGTCGGTCGGTAAACCTGTGCCGAAAGGAAAACCTCCTATAAAAGCACCTAATCTTCAGGACTAGCTACTGCGTCTCTGTCCTGACCCCCCTCCTTCTGTGGTTTCTAAAGCGCCTGCCGTAGGCAAGAGGACCTCTAGGAAGAGGTAATTCTGATCCTTGTTCAGGTTTTTTTTATGATTATCGGTTTTTGGAATATTATAGGCATTCTTGATCCTCTTAGGCGGGCTGAAATCAGGCGTTTTGCTGCTGTAAATGAGCTGTGTTTTATTGGTCTTTTTTAGACTAAAGTGCCAGAGGATCTTTTTGATTCAGTCTCCTCCACCCTTATTAGGGGTTGGAATTGGCTTTCTAATTATGAGTTCTCGCCCCGTGGGAGGATCTGGGTTGGTTGGAACCCGGATCTGGTTTCCTATTCGACTATCTCTATCAGTGATCAAGCGGTGCATGGTTCTCTTAAGTTTAATCTTTCTAGTTTGAATTGCTGTGTCTCTACTGTATATGGGAAACACTCATTCCCTCGCCATCGGCCTTTGTGGGAGGATCTCATTCATTATAATGACATCTTTCAAAATTCTCCATGGTTGGTCGCCGGTGATTTTAACGCAATAAAAGAGCCTTCTGATCGTATTGGTTGTTCTACCAACTGGATTCCCTACTTTGACGAGTTCGCTCAGTGCTTAGCTCAGGCCGAGCTGATGGATCTCAGGTACGTTGGATGCCGTTTTACTTGGTCTACCTCAGCAGGCAATGCGAGGAAGATGAGAAAAATAGATCGTGTCCTAGTTAACGGAGAATGGAATCTCCATTTCTCTTACTCTGAGGCATCGTTTCTAAATCCAGGGATATCGGATCATTCACCGATGATAGTCAGGGTTATGCAACTGACTCATAAGAGGAAGCCCTTTAAGTTTTTTGATTTCTGGACTCACCACCCAGATTTCAGGGCCATCGTTCAGCAGGTTTGGGCCAGTCCGGTGATAGGCATTCCGATGTTCCAATTAGTCTCGAAGCTGAAGATGTTGAAAGCTCGGCTAAGGTCTCTTAACCGAGAGGCCTTCTCAGATATATCGATCAGAGTTGCTGAGGCTAGAGAGGCTCAGAGGATCACCCAATTAGATCTCCAATCGGACCCGACAAGCTCTGTTCTTACTCAAGCGGAAAGAGATCAACGCCGGGTCTTTGTTGAGCTCAGGAACCAAGAAGAATCCTTCTATAGACAAAGGTCTAGAATCAAATGGTTAAAGGAAGGCGATAAGAACACCAAATTTTTTCATCAATCGGTAAAGAGAAGACAGTTGTCCAATCGCATCCTATCCGTTAAAGATCCTACGGGTTCTATAATTACTGATCCGGTCCTGGTTCCTCATGTGTTTGTCAGTTTCTTTTCAGATCTCCTGTCTCCAAAGGAGGGACTGGTCAAGCCGTCCCTTGATGAGGTCAATCGGTTTGTCCGCCAGCCTCTTTCACAGGATCAAATTCGCTCCCTTTGTGTGCCGGTTACGGATTCGGAAATTAAGAACACTCTCTTCTCGCTGGCTAAGGGCAAAGCTCCCGGGCCGGATGGTTTTTCGGTGGAATTCTATAAAACCAGTTGGGATATTGTTGGCCCTTTAGTGCTGCAATCGGTGCATGATTTCTTCATAAATGGTCGGCTTCTAAAAGAGGTAAACGCCACTATTTTAGCTCTTATTCCTAAAGTGCCTAATGCTAGTGCGGTTGTTGATTTTAGACCTATAGCATGTTGCAACACCATTTATAAGGTGATTACGAAGATTTTAGCTAATCGAATAGCAGCGGTCCTTGGTGATTTGATTAGCCGGTCCCAAAATGCGTTTGTCAAGGGAAGGAGAATTAGAGACAATATCCTATTGGCCCAGGAATTATTTGCGGGGTTTCATCTTCACCCTTATTTGCCTAAATGTGCCGTTAAAGTCGACTTCCATAAGGCTTTCGACACCGTCGATTGGGAGTTTCTAGAGCTTGTTCTTTTAGCCTTCTGGTTTCCTCGCCATATTATTAATCTAATTATGGCCTGTGTTCGGACACCTAGATATTCCATATCTATCAACGGTGATCTTCATGGCTTCTTCCCGGGGGGGAGGGGTCTTAGGCAAGGGGATCCTATGTCCCCTTACCTTTTTACTTTGGTAATGGAAGTGTTTTCTGGAATCTTGATATCTCGCACTGCAAATCTAGACTTCAAGTATTATTGGAGATGTAAGCAGGTTCAACTCTCCCACTTGTTTTTTGCCGATGATGTCTTTCTTTTCTGTCAAGCTGACTGGCATTCGGTTGCTATATTGAAAAGAGGGCTGGATATTTTCTCCTCATGGAGTTGATTAGTTCCCAATAAGAACAAAAAGTGAGATTTTCATGGCTGGTGGTGATACGTCCATTAGGAACAGAATCTTATGGGCGTTCGGTTTTCAGGAGGGGAAACTCCCGGTTCGCTACTTAGGTGTACCGATTATCTCCTCCAGATTAAACAGGGCAGACTGCATTGCTTTAACCTAGCGGATTACCACAAGAATCCAATCTTGGGCACATCGTTTTCTATCTTTTGCAGGTAGGTTGCAGCTCATAAGATCGGTTCTCCACTCTATCCAAGCGTTTTGGACGAGTGTATTCACACTTCCCTCCTCGGTTCTGGCGGATATCGAGAGGATAATGAGGCAATTCTTATGGAAAGGTACATCCCTAGGTCGGGGTGGTGCAAAAGTTGCATGGGATGATGTTTGTCTACCAAAAGCTGAAGGGGGTCTCGGTATTCGGAAGCTCAGGGAATGTAATAGGGCCTCCATGGTTAAATTCATTTGGATCCTATTCTCGGACAAGGAATCCTTGTGGTGCCGTTGGGTGCATTCAATCATCCTAAGTAAAAGGAATTTTTGGATTTCCTCTCAGCCTGGGACTTGCTCCTGGTCGTGGAAGAAAATCCTTCAACTTAGACCCCATTTTCGTTCATCGTTCAGGTGGGTGATAGGCAATGGTTTCTCTGTCTCTCTTTGGCATGATTTCAGGCTTCCTTGTGGCCCTTTAGATGGATTCATTCCTCTCTCATTCAAGGAAAGCATACTTCTCCCTGATTATGCAGTTGTGGCCGACCTATTTTCCCCGTTGGGAGTCACGTTCAGGAATTTTTTAGAGAGATGGGCAATCACTATTTCATCCTTATCCTCGGTGCAGGACAGGTTTACTTGGTGCTGCGAGTCATCCGGTTCCTTCTCGGTTGCCTCGGCCTAGGAATCCATTAGAGTTAAAAGAACTCCTGTCAAGTGGGCCTCTCTTGTTTGGGACAATGCCCTGGCCCCTCGGTATCAATCTATTATGTGGCTTATAACGAAAAATCGCCTTCCTACGCAGGTGATGCTTCTATCTTATGGCATAATAGATTTCAATGTGTGTGCCTTTTGTAGTGAAGTTCCAGACTCTGTCGATCATCTATTCTTCGGGTGTCGCATCTTGGCTTCTCTGGCCTTCTTTTGGGCTGCCAGGTGTAACCTCCCTTGGAGGAATAGATGCTTGAAAGATGTGATTTCCTGGGCTATGAAGTTCTTCATTGGAAAGGATTTCTATCATAGGATTGTTCGGTTCTCTTTTGGAGCCTTGTGTCATCTGATCTGGAAGAAGAGGAATGCAATTATCTTCCGTGGTGAATCAGTAGCGATTCCTACTCTCAAAAATCACCTCCTTAAGGTGGTCAGAGACAAAGCCATTTCTTTCACGAATGTCCCTCCTTCTCCGAGGAACAAAAGGCTTCAAAGGGCGTGGGGATTCAATCCGGCGGTCTTCTCTGTTCGCTGATCTTGAAGTCTCGGCCCTTTCCTGTATTTCTCTGGTTTCTCCATTCTTAGCCATTGTTGGTAGGGCGGAGGGTTGCCTTTGGATTATTTGGTTGTCTTTCTCCTTAGCTTGTGCCTTTGTGGCTGTTTGTGGTTTCATTCGGTTGTTTCGTGTTTTACATAGGTTCCCCTTCACTCTTAGCTCTTTGAGAGTGTAGGTTATGGACCCGTTCTTTTGTAGTTGCCCAAACTCCTTATTTAATTTAATTACCTTTACCAAAAAAAAAAAAAAAAAACAACTACGAAAGTAAGCCATTTTCGGAATTCTCAGGTACTGTTCACCGGATTCTCCCAATTCGGATTCTCGAGTCACTGTTCATCCTTCTAGTGTGTTGCCGATTCACGTGGCTGTGGGCATCGGAATGCGCTGATTTTCGGAGAGGGAAGCTTCAGCTCAGTCCCCTCTACATTTCCACCGAACGGTTTCGCAAAAGATGGCCTACACTCAGAGAAATCATCTGCCCTAGGTTCTGATTTTCTGCCCTGTTTCACTCCTGGTTTCCCGGCTGTTCTTCTGCTTGGTTTAGGAGTTCCAATGGGTGTTTATGGCTGATTTTTGGAAGAGAGTCTACCCTCACCTAGCCCTCCCTACCCTTCGAATGATTCTGGTTGATTCGAGCTGGTTGTGGAGTTCCATTCGATCCAGGTGCTGCACGCGAACTGGTCTGTACGCGGGTGGGTTTGCTCGACGCTCAATTACGGGTTGAAGAGAAGCGGCTTGGGTCGTCGGTTCTTCTAGGGTGATTCTCCCGCATCATCCTGCTCGGATTCCTCTGGTTCTGATTCCTAGATTCGATCCCTTGTACGCTATGGTCAGTTCGTCGGTTGAGTGTGGGATGCAGGTCAGGTGTTTGTAGAAATGTCTGCAAATCCTATTCTGGTCGGAATCGCTCCTTCCATCCATCCTTTGGCTGTTGGCCCATTGGGGCATCCGACCCCCTCTCTTGGTGACGCGCTGCCTTCGACTCAGCCAGGTGTGGGTATGGCCACCTCTTCCGGTCATCCACATCCGAGCAATAAGCTGAAAGGCCTACAGGGCTTGTCCTCAAGGCCGCACCGATCCAGAGGAAGAAGCCGCAAGCAATCAGTCTCTAAGCGTCTGGCGCAGCCTTCGGCTGGTCACCATGATGCCCTGGCGCGCTCTTGGGCAAATGTGGCTCGATTGGCGGTGAAAGGATTCAACTTATCCTTCGTTTTGCCCACATTTGTGGATGGAGAGGCTGTTGTGAACCTCTTGGATGAAGCCCTCAATGCTATGGACCCGAAGTGGCATGATTGCTTGGTTGGATATCTGGTGGGGAGAAGGAGGCTCCCATTCGATTTGATGGAGCAAGCGTTGAGGAAGGCGTGGGGCTCCAAGATCGGGGAAATCTTCGCCGACGATCAATGATTCCTCTTCCTCCAAATCCTGGACCCCGGGTTTAGAAGGAAAATCCTTGAAGATGGGCCGATGACAATCGCTAGAGTGCCGCTAATACTTCGGCAATGGAAGCCTCTTATGGACCTTAAGAGAGAAGACTAGTCCGCCATTCCCGTTTGGATTCGATTGCGAAATTTGCCGCTTGAGTGTTGGACGGTGCCGGCGATGAGTGCGATAGCAAGTGTGGCAAGGAAGCCGCTCTATGTTGATCAACGGACCGATCAAATGAAGATGGTCTCCTTTGTGAGAATTTGTGTTGAGGTCACGGCTAATCAACCAAGAGTCGAGACGGCCAAAGTCACCTTGAAGGGTGTCTCTCGGTTCATTAACATTGAATATGAATGGTTCCCAACTGTGTGTCCGGATTGCAATTCGTTTGGCCACAACTACCATGCTCCTCCCCGGGAACAAAAAGCCACTGGACGCACCACGAATACAAGACAGGCTATGCATCGTCCGGCCAGACAGCCTTTGATCGCACCAGCTCCACCGGTCGTTCCATCCCCGCCGGCTGTGATTGCTCCAAATCCGCAAAGGACGACCTCTCCTCCTCCGAGTGACGATGAGTTGGAGCAGGTTGTGCGCAGAACAGAAGCTGCTCCTGTCCCACCTCGGGCCGCAGATGTCCCCGTCCCGCCTCAGCCTAAGGTAGATCCGGTTCGGCTTCAGCCCTCCTCGGACTCAATACAGACCGCTCCAGCAGAGGATAGCAATCCTCCTCAAGTGACTCCAGCTCCTCTGCCCACTCAGGATCAACCTTAGAGAAAGGTGAAGAACAGGAGGAGGAAAAATAAGGGCCCCAAAATAGGAGAACCCTCTCTCTCCTCTTCTATGGTCGCTGACCAGCCCTCTTGGGACAGGCAGGCTGTTGCGAATCCTCCTCCTTTCGCCTCTGCTCGAAAGGGGCCTAGGGGCACCAGTGCCCCCCTAAGGTCGTCCTCTCTCTCACGGCTGGGTCCCGGCCGGCCCGTGTCCCACCCTTGAATGACCGTGGAAAGGAGTCGAAAGTGGTTGTCTCTTCCTCGGATGATGATGATATCTCCTCCCCCGGATCGCCATTTCATCCTCCACCCTCTGCCGCGACAATAGTAGAGACAATCTAGGACAGGCTGCATTCTCTTGCCCCTGACCCGGAGCTGGTGGAGACCATTGGGGCGTCCGGAGCTTCGCACCGCAAGCCTTAGAAACAGAGGTAGGCCTTGTTGCCCTATGCCTTTTGTTGTATAGAGTAGTTTATACATAGTATAGATGTATTTTGGTTATTGGAATATTAGAGGCCTCTTGGATCCTTTAAGAAGAGCCGAGGTTTGTAAGTGTGCTCTTTCTAGTGGCCTGTCGGGTTATTGGAGACTAAGGTCCCGGAATATCTCTTTGGCTCTCTGTCGTCGATTCTATTATCGGGGTGGACGTGGATTGCCAACTATGATTCTTCTCCGGGGGCCAGGGTGTGGATCAGCTAGGACCCTTCGCTGGTCTACTTTGAGGTGATATCCTCCAGTGATTAGGTTATTCATGGAAGAGTCAGGTTGATTTCGACGGGTTCTTGTTGTTGCATCTCGGTCGTCTATGCACATAACTCCTTTGTTTCTCAAAGACCTTTGTGGGTGGACTTGATCAGGATGAGTTCTTGCATCTACGACTTACCTTGGATGGTGGCGGGTGACTTCAATGCCTTAAGAGACCCGTTTGATAGGTTCGGGGGTTCTAATGCCCGGCCGCCCTCTTTTGATGAGTTTAATCAATGTCTGCGTCAGGCAGAGCTTGAGGATTTAAGATATGTGGGACTTCGATTCACTTGGTCGATGTCTTTAGGGGCTAATCGGAAAGCGAGGAAGATTGATCGGGTTCTAGTTAACGCTCTCTGGAGCTTGCATTTCTCTTTCTTAGAAGCTTCCTTTTTACCGTCCGGTATTTCAAACCACTCTCCTATGGTGGTCAAGGTGATCCAACTAGTCCTTCGAAGAAAGCCCTTCAAATTCTTTGATTTCTGGATGGAGCACCCATCCTTTCAAGATATTCTTACTCAAGTGTAGGAGGGCCCGAGTGATGGAGTACCCATCTTCAAGTTGGTAACAAAATTGAAAGTGCTCAAGGGTCGTCTTAAGCAGCTGAATAGAGATTCTTTCTCGAACCTATCCGAGAGGGTTGCTCAATCCAGAAATGCCCTTAGATTAGCACAAGTGAACCTTCAGCTCGATTAGACTAATGTCCTCTTGGCGAAGCTAGAAAAAGGTCATCGTAGGACCTTCGTTGAGTTGAGGAATTAGGAGGAGGCGTTCTTCAGACAGAAATCCAGAATTCGTTGGCTCGAGAAGGGTGATAAAAACACTAAGTACTTTCATCACTCAGTGACTACAAGGCAGCTGAGGAATATGATTATATCGGTTCTTGATAGGAATGGCATCCTTGTCTCCGAGCCAAGCCTTGTTCAGGATACGTTCGTCACTCATTTAAAGGAGTTGTTTGCATCGCGATCTCCTCCTCTTAGGCCGGCCTTGGGAGATTTACAGCAAGCCATCCGGCATCCACTCTCAAAGGATCAAATCGCTTCTCTTAGCTGTCCCTTCTCGGAGATGGAAATTAAGGACACTATCTTTTCTCTAACTCGTGGGAAGGCCTCGGGGCCGGATGGGTTTGGTGTTGAATTCTTCAAGAGTAACTGGGATCTTGTTGGGCCTTTGACGGTTGAAGCAGTTAAAGACTTCTTTGTTAAGGGGAGACTATTAAGGGAGATAAATTCCACCATCCTGGTGTTGATCTCTAAGATTCTGAATGCTACCTCGGTAAATGATTATAGGCCCATTGCTTGTTGCAATACAATCTACAAATGCATTACCAAGGTCTTAGCCAACCGCGTCGCTGTAGTGCTTCAGGACGCCATAAGCCCTTCACAGAATGCGTTCGTCAAGGGCCGGCGGATTAAGGATAATATTCTCCTGGCCCAGGAGTTATTTGCCGGTTTTCACCTTCAGCCGTACCTCCCCAAATGTGCTGTGAAGGTGGACTTTCAGAAAGCGTACGACATAGTGGATTGGGACTTCCTTGAATTGGTTCTTCGTGCCTTTCGGTTCCCGGACCATTTCATTCGCCTTATCATGATATGCATTCGTACGCCTATGTTTTCTATCTCCTTGAATGGGGATCTCCATGGATTCTTCCCTAGTAGCCGTAGCCTTGGACAGGGTGACCCCATGTCTCCTTATCTTTTCACCTTGGTTATGGAAGTCTTCTCAGGAATCCTCACTTCTCAGGCGGAGCAACCGGGTTTCAATTCTCTTGGCGGTGCAAGGCCACTCGTTTATCTCATCTTTTCTTTGCGGATGATGTCTTCCTCTTTTGCCGTGCGGATATGGCCTCCATCCTGCTTCTGAAGGATGGACTGGATACCTTCTCAGAATGGAGTGGACTCAAGCCGAACAACAACAAAAGTGAGGTATTTCTTGCAGGAGGATCGGATGACTTGAGGAGTCGGATCAAGGATACACTTGGATTTGTGGAAGGAAAATTGCCGGTGCGGTATCTAGGAGCGCCTATTATATCCTCGAGGCTCGGTAAGGCAGATTGTGTATCCTTAGTCGATCGCATAACGGCTAGGGTGCAATCCTGGACTCATCGATTTCTCTCCTTGGTAGGGAGAGCTCAGCTTATAAGGTCAGTGCTCCATGCAATCCAAGCCTATTGGGCTAATGTCTTCATTATTCCTGTGGCAGTCCTTGATCGTATTGAACAGATCCTTAGACAATTCCCATGGAAGGGGCCCAGCCTTGGCGGGGGAGGAGCTAAAGTTTCCTGGGAGGATGTTTGTCTCCCAAGGGAGGAAGGGGGTCTTGGGATTCGTAGTCTGCGAGAGTGCAATAAGGCGGCAATGCTTAAACACATATGGATCCTCTTCACGGATAATGAGTCTCTATGGTGCAAATGGATACACTCTACTTTTCTGGGAAGGACGAACTTTTGGGTGGCTAAGACGCCAGGCTCCTGCTCGTGGGCTTGGAAGAGGATCCTCCACCTGAGATCCGAATTCCGCCTCAAGTTTCATTGGAAAATTGGAGATGGCCAGGCGACTTCCTTTTGGTTTGACCATTGGCATCAGAGAGGTCTACTAGATCTTGTTTGTTCAGAGCAGACTATCTCTGATTCGGGGCTTCCTTGGTAGGCAATTGTTGCAGACCTATTCTCTTTGGCGGGTCAAGCTCTCAGGTCATTGATGGATTCCTAAAACCAGCCCCTTCCGCTTCTCTTAGGGGTTCCGGATAGAATTTGTATGGAGTGATAATCCTTCCGGTGTCTTCTCGGTCGCCTCAGCTTGGCATATCCTCAGAAGAAGGAAAGACAAAGTTGTATGGTCATCCTTTATTTGGAACAAGGCCATCACTCCGAGATACCAATTCAATCTATGGCTGATTACAAAGAACCGGCTTCCTACCCAAGCTTTTCTTATGTCTTATGGGAGAATTGGGAGTGAAGTTTGCACCTTTTGCAAGCTCACGCCGGATTCTATTGACCACCTCTTCTTTGGTTGCTGCATCACGGCTAGTATAGCTTACTTCTGGGCGGCCAAGTGTAACCTCCCATGGAGAAATGGGACTTGGACGGAAAATCTTCATTGGGCAATGAGATTCCTCTCAGGTAAGGATTTCTATCACTCCATTAGTCATTTCTCTTTTGGTGCTCTATGCCACCTCATCTGGAAGTATAGAAACGACATTCTCTTTAGAGAGCATCCGGTCGTGGTTGCGGCCGTCAAGAAGCATCTTATTAAAGTAGTGAATGATAAAGCCTTAACCTTCAGAAGCGTGGAAGATTGCCCAAGAAATAGGAGGTTACAAAGGAACTGGGGCCTCGACCCTTCTATCTTCATCTCTTGTGCCGACCGTTTAGGTCGCCTTCGTCTAGCCTTGCTGGTGCTTCTTGCCGTCGCCGTCTCTCCTGGCTTGGCTTGGCTCGCGTGCCACATCCACGAGGTTTGCCTTGGATCGTCAGTGTCTTGCCTTTTGGTGCGCTCTGTCGGCGCTGGTTATTTTGATAGGTTGGTTTTCCTTGCCCTGCGTGGCCTTTTGGTTAGTCTGGCTGTCTTTTAGGTTGTTGTCTCGGCCTTGCATGGCTATTTTTCTTGGGCTTCATGTTTCAGCCCTTGCTTGCTTTGACCGCTTGGCGGTGTTTTTTTGCGTCCGGCGCCCTTTCACTCGATTAGACGTTGTGTCTTGTTGAGTGCAAGTTTTATGGTGCCTGATCTTGTATATTTGTTGGTTAAAGCTCAATATATCATTACCCTTTACCAAAAAAAAAAAAAAAAAAACAACTACGAAAGTAATTCTTACCAAAAAAAAAAACAATTGTGAAAGTAGAATGAGCTTTGGCCATTTGGTTCTCCTCGGGTTACTGTTCACAAATGCTCTCTAGCAGGCGACTTGGGCACTGTTTCTGCGAGATCTTACGTGGCTGCTTCCCGGTGCTTTGACCGTTGGTTGGAGCTGTTCTTTGGTGGTTAGGGGCGCTTGGTGTCGCTCTTCAAAACCCCCAAAGTGTTGCCTGGTACGTTCTTTCCTTTGGGCAATTTATGGCTGAGATCAGTTAGGGTTTCCTTTTTGTCTGTACTGCTGCATCGCGATCTGTAGCTTCGATGGAGTCTGAATCAATTCGGGCCCATATTTATGGCGAAGGGCCTAGTGCTCGAAGCCCCTCCCCTCCCGTGCATGGGCACCCTACTTTGATTGGTACTTCAATGGAGGAATAGGGACAAAGATCCTCAGCCCCTGCTGGTTCGAAGGAAAACACTAAGATACGCCCTCCTCGTGCTCCTGCTCATCCATGTGTTAGGAGTAGGGGTAGGTCACGATCAAAACACCCTCAGTGTAAGGGAGAATCAAAAAATCCAAATGGCCACACCTGGGCAGCTGTAGCTAAAGTTGCGACTAAGGGTTATGACCTAGAGTTTACTCCGCCAACTTATGTTAATAACAAACCGGTTGTTGAGATGACTAATTTGGATCTTGAAGCTGCTGACCCCAAGCTCCATGAGTGTCTGGTGGGGAATTTTCTTAGCAGGCATCTTCCCTTCAAGGTCACCAAGGAGGCCCTCAAAAACGCTTGGGGTCCGAATCTCTTAGAAGTGATGTCTAATGCTCGGAATTCTTTTGATCGTGCTTCTACAGATGGACCTGCTGCTACAATTGCTACTCCACAGGCCTTGGTTAATGGTGCTCATTCTACTCAAGGTAAGGCCTTAACCCCTGTTTCCCCTTGTGGCACCCCTCGAACGGCCCCCGATCCGCTAGGGTCGCCACAGTTCGCTTACCTTTTTCTTTCCCAAATAACATGTCACTCCGATACCATTTTTAGTTGCAGCGGGTCCATACAACCATGGGGGTTTACATCTTTTATTAACGGTCCCTTGCGCAATTTACATAACGGAAGCATATCCAACAATTCCCTTCCCTACATTCAGAAAATCGATGCACACCAACTAAACATTTATAGGTAAAAGCCGTACACTTTTGTTCACTTAAACCATATGGACATCATTCATCGGTATATCAAAATGCCATAGTTTTCTATACTAGGCTATACTTCAAAAGATGACCGACATCTCCTCTCCCAATCATATGCTTAAGGTCCATCGACCAGTGTCGGCATCCAAAAGTTCCCTCCT
The DNA here is from genome assembly GCA_014182375.1 of Eucalyptus virginea. Classification (NCBI taxonomy): domain Eukaryota; kingdom Viridiplantae; phylum Streptophyta; class Magnoliopsida; order Myrtales; family Myrtaceae; genus Eucalyptus; species Eucalyptus virginea. Next base: position 18,626,431 of record CM024515.1, on the reverse strand, counting down.
TTGCTATCCTTCTCCTCGCGGTCATATCCAACCGCTCAATTCATCTACTAATCTGAAATGTTGGTCCCCAAAAGGGGTGAGTACAACCACTCGGCGGGTAAAGAATCCAATAACCACTCAATGCATCATACAAGTCATACATGCATTGCGGGCATTACTTACCTTGAAGCCATGCATATACTATCATGCATCATCACCACAATCATAACACATACATGTGTATCATCATGTCATACTCATATCATCGTCATCATGACATTATTATATCACACACATGTCATCATCATCATATACATGACACCATCATACCATACATATGTCATCATCATCATGACATCATCATATCACACATGTCATCATCATCATGACATCATCATATCGCACATGTCATCATCATCATATTATACACATGTCATCATCATCATGACATCATCATATCACAACATATATGCATGTCATCATGCCATATCATATATCATCATCATATCATGCATATCATCATGCCATGGATGATCATCATCATATCACATCATACATCATCATCATCATGCATATCATCATGCCATGGGTGATCATCATCATATCACATCATACATCATCACCATCATGCATATCATCATGCCATGGGTGATCATCATCATGTCATATCATATCATGCATGGTTCAATTTCCACTTTTAACTTTCAATTTGATCACCACATCACCCTTCCTCGGATCATCAATTTCATCTCATATATTACACTCGCATCCCATGCGAGAAAACCTCCGACATTCAGCCATTCCAGGCCACCGGGCATCCGGCCCCCCACATTCCGGGCATCTCGCATCCCAACTAGCATCACGAGGCATTCCCCTTGGGCAAAGACCTCCAACAGGGCTTCCGGCATTTACACTCCCTGGCTGGGCATCCCGCACCCCAATCCTGGCATCGCGAGGCATTCCCCTCGGGCAAAGACCTCCGACAGGGCTTCCGGAATTATGTACCGACATACCACCAGGCCTCCCCTGGAATTACGTACCGTATACCACCGGGCATCCTGAAACTCCCTGGGCCATCCGGCAATGAATCTCTATACATTCCGGGAATTATCCTCCGCCACAACAATCTCCTCATTTAACGTTATCCATGTTCACCAATTTCGGTCTCAATTTAGCATGGCATATGATGCAATTGCAACCAAAAATCATGATCAACATTGAATTCACACATGCATCTCAATGCATACATCAAGACCCCATCACACATACTACATGGTGAAATTATTTATAAATTATAATTCATGGAATTTATGCCAATTAAAATAATCCATTTATCATGCCCTTTTTCATTTATTTAAATTCCAGCTTATGTCATTTTCAAAAATATTAAATTTAATTTTTTTATAAAATCTCAAAAATCATAAAATTAAGGCAAGTAATAAATAAGACAATAGGATAATGATTTCATGCAAAATACACGGCCAATGAGAATTCCACACAAATCCATTATTCACTCGAAACAGCATGTAATTTTCGGATGAAATCAGAATGCACAGTCTCCGAAGAAATTCGATTAAAATATCCATACGACCTCCAAAAATTACGAAATTTTACCAAGTTATAGCCAAGACATTTACGTACATCTTTCATGAAGACTTCCAAGTCAGATTCTTTCTAGATTAATTTCTACAGTCTCACGAAGCTTCTGGATCCATCACCGAAACGTCCAGTACATGCTTCTCCGAAATACTGAGTTTTTACCTACCTATTCTTCTTCATTTCCTCTAAAATTTGGATATGTTATACATCAAGATGTTCTCTACAAGTTTCGTGAAGAGATCCAAGTCAAATATCCAGATTATAGTCGTCATTTAGGTCCATGAAGTCTCGGGTGTCCCGAAATACATCTCCAGAATTACCGTCTTCAAGATCTAGTCGATTTACTAGGTTATACTTGTTCATTTCACTTCAAATTTGATTATGTTGTATTTTAAGATGTCCCCTACAACTTTCATGAAGAAATCGAAGAGAGATTCTTAGCACAAATCAACATGCAACCACAAATTCATCAAGATGTCAGTGAAATCGTTCCAGATCTGAGGTCTCCGTAGAATGAGAGTTTAACCCCTTAAATCTCCATCACTTTCCACCAAAGTTTATTATGTTGTAGTTTAAGATGTTAGTTACAACTTTCATGAAGATACAAAAGCCAAAATCGAACTCTAAACATGCATGCAAGCTCTCACAACATTCTGACTCGAGCGGATTCATGCGAAAACATTCTAGATCTGACATCTCCGTAAGATGAGAGTTTGACCCCTCAAATCTCCATAATTTTCCACCAAATTTTAGTATGTTTTATTTTAAGATGTTAGCTACAACTTTCATGAAGAGATCAAAGCCAAAATCGGACTCTAAACATGCATGCAAGCTCACACAACATTCTGACTCAAACTGTTCAAGCGAAAACAGCAATACCACTCAAGAACAAGCCATCCGAGCTTCGGTTTCCCCCTTCCAATCACTCAAATTCGACACTATACCAAACATACATGTAACACACACACATGCAAGAGCAGCAAAGGACCCCAACTTGCCTCTAGACTGGACGGACGACGGCACACGGCGGCGAGCACGGCGGACGGACGGCGACGACGGGCGAGCTCCTCCTCCTCGGCCTCCCTCTCTTGCATCTCACTCTCTCTCAGCAACTCTCTCCCTCTCTCTCACTCTCTCAAAACCAGCCACTCTCTCTCTCTCTTTCTTTTTGGTGGCTTTTATATTGCATGCATTCTTCTCTTGCATGGGGGACAAGTGGCAAAAAGGAGAGAACAAGTGGCAAGGTTGAAGACAAGTGTTGGAGGACATGCAAGGTTAATGGGCTTCAGTTTTTGGGCTGGTCTTGGGCCTTTATGGGCTGGTCGAATAGGGGGCTGACGTGGGCTGGTTGGATGGGCTTTGGGCCTAAAAATCAGCCCACCCCCTCCTATTCCTATTCCATTAAATCCCCAATTAAATAAACACCTAATTTCAACTTATAAGCCCACAAAACTCTATAATTTAAATCAATAAAATTCTACTTATAAAGTGCACCACCAAGAATAAGATTTTCTATATCAATTTGCACTTTAATAATTCCTTGGGTCACTTGAAAATACATCTCCATCCAAGCAATCATCCTTTACAAAGCTCGGCCTTAAATTAATTGAAATTCGTCAACTCAATGGCTAATACAAACCAAAAAGGCACTCCCATTACCCAATCATGGTTCATGGTATATCCAGGGGTTGTCATGAATTTTAGGATGCCACACCCCTGCTCTGATTGATGTCCCTGCTGCCTCTCAGACCCACCAGAAGCAGAGTCTAGAAAGAATCTTCTAGTTGCTAAACCAAGTGCTGAACAACTTTCACCTACGAGGAAGTCCTCTGGTCTACAACATCCAGCAGCCTCAAATATAGATCCTTCTCCGCCATCAAGCACTACTGGTGCTGATTGCTCTGGGTCTGGAGATGGTCGCGAGGTGACTTTGGCTATGGCCTCAACTCTTATTGCTGCAAATACAATCCCAGTTGATCCGGGATGGAAGCATGTTAAAGGCAAGAAAAAGAAGCAACCTGTTGCTAAGGATGCTACTTCTTTCGGATTAGCCCCGCCCAGTGAAGGGGGGCAATGTTTGAAACTCAAGGCCTCCGTTCTTATGGAATCCCCAACTGTTCCGCTAGTTAGGAATTCTAAAGGTATCTCGAAGGCCCCTTCTAAGGTGACTGATGGACGTTCTTCCCTTGCTATAAAGAAGGCGGGACCTCCTGCTCCCGTGGCACCTCTTGAATGCTCGGGTGAAATCTGTAGCTCCAGTATCCATGCTGACTTGAATGACGAAGATTCGCTTTATGTTGGCTCCCCTTCGCCGAGAAGCCTACCCTCAAAAACTGGGGCTGAAAGTCTTCAGGAACAACTTCTGTTGCTTCAACCTGATCTACCTCCCTCAGAAGTGCCTAAAGTGACCTCTACAAGTCACAAGTCCTCTAAGAAGAGGTAACCTTATTTCCCTCCTATGTAAATATGTATATAGGCTTTTGGAATATTAGGGGTATCATTGATCCCGTTAGGTGTGCTGAGATCAGAAGATTTGTCTTTTCGTACAAGTTGAGCCTGGTTGGCCTTTTTGAGATGAAAGTCTTTGAATCTATATTTGAGTCCATCTCATATACCTTGCTAAGGGGGTAGAAGTGGACAACTAACTATGAGTTCTCTTCTTGTGGTAGAATTTGGGTTGGTTGGAACCCGAATTTTGTTATTTTCGTTCCTTTCTCTATCAACACCCAGGCTGTGCATGGTTGCCTTGAGCTCAACCTTTCTGGCTTGAGTTGTTGTATCTCGGCGGTTTATGGTGAACATACTTTTGTGCAGCGTAGGCCCCTTTGGGAGGACCTCCTCCACTTCAATGATGTTCTGCAGGATTCCACTTGGCTTGTCACGGGAGACTTTAACGCCATTAAAGATCCCTCTGATCGGATTGGAAGCTCAAATACCTGGATTCCTTATTTTGATGAGTTCAGGCAATGGTTAGCTTAGACAAAGTTAGTGGATCTCAGATATGTTGGTCTCCACTTCACCTGGTCTACCTCGACAGGAGAAGCTAGGAAAATGAGAAAGATTGATCGGGTTTTGGTTAACACCAAGTGGAACTTGGATTTCTCTTTCTCAAAAGCTTCATTTCTAAACCCGGGGATCTCTGATCACTCTCCTATGATCGTCAGAGTCGACCTAGTCTTTAGAAGGAAGCATTTCAAATACTTTGATTTCTAGTAAGAGCATCCGAACTTCTTCTCTATTGTCCGGTAGACTTGGGATAGCCTAGTAAAAGGGATGCCTATGTATAGACTTGTCTCCAAGCTGAAGATTTTAAAAGGTCGCCTCAAGTTACTTAACTAGGAGGCCTTTTTGAACATCTCAGTGAGGACAGCAGAAGCAAAGGAGGCCCTTCGCAGTACCCAGGTTGGGCTTCAATCAGACCCAAACAACACTTCTCTTGCATAGTTAAAAAAAATTCAGCGCCGAATCTTTGTTGACTTGCGAAGTCACAAAGAATCATTCTATAGACAGAAGTCAAGAGTGAGGTGGCTTAAAGAAGGGATCGGAACACTAAGTTCTTCCACCAATCTGTTAAAAGAAGACAACTCAGCAATTGGATCCTCTCCATAAAAGATCCGTCGGGCTCACTGATTACAGACCCTGTCTTGGTGCCGCAAGTGTTTATGTCTTTCTTCTCAGACCTCCTCTCACCTCATGCGGCTCTATCTAAGCCTTTGTTGCAATAGTTGAAGATGTTTGTTCGACGGCCCCTCTCAGATGCTCAAGTCTGTTCCCTTGCCAGTCCGGTCTCCAACTCCGAGATTACGAACACTCTTTTCTCTCTTGCTAGAGGTAAAGCCCTGGGACCGAATGGATTCACAATTGAGTTCTTTAAGAGCAATTGGGAAATTGTGGGGCCTTTGGTTTTAGAGGCAGTCAGGGACTTCTTCTCTTCTAGTCGCCTTCTAAGGGAAGTAAATAATATTATCCTAGCTCTGGTGCCTAAACTCCCTAATGCTTGTGTTGTCACTGAATTTAGGCCCATTGCGTGTTGTAATACCATTTATAAGGTTATTACAAAAATCCTGGCTACTCGCCTTGCTGCTGTCCTGAATGACTTGATAAACTCGTTCCAAAACGCCTTCGTGAAGGATAGAAGGATTATAGACAATATTTTTCTGGCTCAGGAGTTGTTTGCTAGCTTTCATCTAGACCCTTATTTGCCTAAATGTGCTATAAAGGTGAATTTTCAAAAGGCTTACGACACCGTTGATTGGGATTTTCTGAAGCTCACTCTCTCGGCCTTCCGATTTCCTGAGTGGATTATTCAACTAATCATGATCTGTGTTCGTACATCGAAATACCCCATTTCTATTATTGGCGAGCTACAAGAGTTATTTTTAGGTGGAAGAGGACTCTGTCGAGGGGATCCTATGTCTCCTTACTTGTTTACTCTAGTCATGGAGGTGTTCTTGGGGATTTTGAGATCTCGGACTTCGATCAAAGATTTCAAGTATTTTTGGAGGTGTAAAGCTGTGAGACTTTCTCACCTTTTCTTTGCCGACGATGTCTTTTTTTTTGTCAAGCTAACTGGGCTTCGGTGGCTGTGCTGAAAAGGGCATTGGATATTTTCTCTTCCTAGAGTGGGCTGCTACTGAATAAGAACAAGAGCGAGATATTCCTCTTGGGTGGGCCTACTTCTCTTCGAAATAACATTCTTTTAGCTTTCGGCTTTCGGCTTTCAGGAAAGGAAGCTCCCGATTCATTATTTGGGTGTGCCTATTATCTCTTCTAGACTAGGGAAAGCAGACTGCATTGTGTAGATTGACCGCATTACCGCTAGGGTCCAATCTTGGGCTCAATGTTTTTTGTCCTTTGTAGGAAGGCTTCAACTTATACGGTCAGTTTTACACTCTATACAAGTTTTTTGGGCTAGTGTCTTTACTCTGCCTTCCTCGGTTCTAGTTAGCATCGAGCGCATATTAAGACAATTCTTATGGAAGGGCACTACCCTTGGTCGGGGTGGGGCCAAAGTCTCTTGAGATGACGTCTATCTCCCAAAGGAAGAGGGTGGTTTAGGTATTCGGAAGTTGAGGGATTGCAACAGAGCTTCTATACTCAAGTATATTTGGATTATATTCATCGATAAAGAATCTTTGTGGTGTTGTTGGGTTCATGCTAATTTCTTAAGGAAGGAGAATTTCTGGATTTCTTCCCAACCCGTTTTGTGCTCCTAGGTGTGGAAGAAAATCTTCCAACTTAGAAGGTACTTCTAGCTATCCTTCTTTTGGGAAATTGGCAACGGACTTTCGGTTTCTCTATGGCATGACCATTGGCTCTCTTGTGGCCCTTTGGACTCTTTTGTTCCAGCCTCTATCATGGATAGTATAGACCTTCCTAACTTGGCAGTCGTGGCGGATCTTTTTTCCCCCGCGAGTTGCTTGTGTAAATCTCTCTTGGAATGTTGGGGTCTTTCCCTCCCGGTTCTGTCCTTGGCTCCTGATCGTTTCTACTTGGAACACCATCACAACCAAAAAAACACCGTGTTCCTTGGGCTTCTCTCATTTGGGATAATGCAATAGCCCATCGGTTCCAATTCAATTTATGGTTAATTACTAAAAATCGCCTACCTACTTAGATGCTTCTCCTTTCTTATGGAAGGATTGATTATATTGTCTGTACTTTCTGCAACGCCTTATCGGATTCTTTTGACCATTTGTTTTTTGATTGTCACACCTTGGCTACACTTGCTTACTTGGGGGAATAGATCTTGAATGGACATTCTCTCTTAGGCAGTGAAGTTCTTAACTGATAAGGATTTCTTTCACTGTATTGTGCGCTTCTCGTTTGGAGCCATGTGCCATTTGATATGGAAGAAGAGGAATAGTATTATCTTTCGTGGGAAAGCCTTGGTGGTTTCAGCTTTGAAAAATCACCTTATCAAGGTTGTCAAGGATAAAGCTTACTTTCATAAATGTCCCCGTTACTCCAAGGAACAAGAGACTTCAGAGAGGGTGGGGCTTTGACCCCTCAAATTTTATTTGGACACCGACTTCTCCTAAAAGCAGCTTGGGTTGTGCTTTGCCTCGCATCTAAGCCTATTCCTAGGCTCTTTGTTCTTCAACCCATCTCCTGATGGTTGGTCGAGGTTTGCTGGGTTTTGTAGTGTGGCTTCTTTGTCTTTGCCTTGGGCTATTTAGCTTTGTTTTCTTCTTGTTGTTGCCCTTGTGGCCTTTTACTTCAATTCCCTTTCACTCTTTCTGTTTTTCCAGTTAGAGTGTAAGTTTTTGGCGTCGAAATTTTTGTATAGTTGACCAAAACTCAATATACTATTACTTTTACCAAAAAAAAAAAAAAAACAACTACGAAAGTAGAACTTTGCCATTTGTTCCTCCTCGAGTTACTGTTCACAAAAGCTCTCTAGAGGGACTATTTATGCACTGTTCCCGCTCTCTGATGCGCGGCTGCTTCCCGAAGTTTTGACTGGTGGTTGGGGATGATTTTTGGAGGGAAGGACCATCTAGTAGCCCCCTTCAAGCTTCTAGCTCCCATTGTCTGTTGTAAGCTTTGTCATCTTCGTGTTATTCGCCCTTGTGGCATTTTGCTTCGGCTCACTTCCACTCTTTCTGCTATTTGCATTTAGAGTGTAAGTTTTTGGCACCGAATTTTTTATATAGTTGACCAAAGCTCAATATATTCTTACCTTTACCAAAAAAATAAAAATAAAATAAAAAAAACAACTGCGAAAGAAGAGCTTTGCCATTTGTTCCTCCTTGGGTTACTGTTCATGGAAGCTCTCTAGAGGGGCGATTTATGCACTGTTCCTGCTCTCTGATGCACGACTATTTCCCGAAACTTTGACCAGTGGTTGGGGCTGATTTTTGGAAGGAAGGACCGTCTGGTAGCCCCCTTCAAACCCTCAAGTGTAAGCCCTGGTACGTTCTCTTTGTGTCACCATGCTGTGGGTTTCTGCTCGCGGCTTGTCTGCAATTTATATGCTATGATGGCTAGCAAAAAGGTGTTGGCCCACAACATTGGGGATGGTCCTAGTGGTAGAAGCCTGTCCCCTCCCACCCAAGCCCATCCGCCTAATCTTGGTGGTGCAAAGCCCAACTCGAGATGAGCAGATCCGGCTCCGTCGTTCACGAATGAAGACCAGTGGGTGGCCCTTCCCCCACAAGCTCATGCTGGGCCTATTGGTAGAAGCCAAGCTAGGTTAGGTTCCAAACGCCCTCAGCCAAGAGATCAACAGAGAAGGGATTCAAAAACCCCTCAAGCCCGTTCCTGGGCTAGTGTCACCAGAGTTGCTGTAAAGGGCTTCGACCTGAAATTTATTCCTCCTTTCTTTGTGAATAATAAACCCGTTGTTCAATTGTCTGGTGTTATCTTGGAAGCCACTGATCCAAAGTGGCATGAATGTCTTGTGGGCTACTTTATTGGAAGGAAGCTACCTTTCAAACTAGTTGAGACAACCCTCAAGAATGCTTGGGGTCCAAAATTGGTGGAGGTGATGGCGAATGGCCAGGGGTTCCTTTTCTTCCATGTTTCCAATGGCGATTTCCGCAGGAATGTCGTAGAAGGAGGGCCACTCACGATTGCAAGAGTACCCTTGATCTTGCAGCAATGGAAACCTTCGCTGGAACTTAAGAATGATAGTCATTCAGCTGTTCCAGTATGGATTAGGCTAAGGAAACTCCCCCTTGCCTTCTAGTCTTCGCAGGGGATTAGCGTCGTTGCTAGCGTGGTGGGAAAACCACTTTACGTTGCCCATGGACTGGAGTTGCTTCCATCCAGCATTAGAGCAGCCAGTGTCAGAACTGTTATCGTGCAGGGGAAGATCTTTCCTCCCACCCACATCCTTATTCCTTTTGGCATCAACAGCTCAAGGAGCTTCAACAGTAATAAGAGCTGGGGCCAAGGAATAGTCCTGAGAAGCAGGGGAAGCGCTAGTCGGAACTTGCTGGCCAGCAACTTCAGCGGCTTCCAAGATAACATCTAGACAAGTCAACAAGAAGTTTATTATTCACAAAGGAATGAGGAATGAATTCTACGTCAAAGCCCTTTACAACAACTCCAGTGACACTGGCGTGGGCTTAAGGGGTTTTCGAATCCCTTCTCTGTTGAACCTGACCTAGCTCGGCTTCTACCACGAGGCCCAGCAGGAGCTTGTGGGGGAAGGACCGCTCACTGGTCTTCCTTCGTGAATGACGAAGCCGGATCTGCTTGTCTCGAGTTGAGCTTCACACCTCCAAAAGAAGGCGAATGGGCTTGGGAGGGAGGGGAGGGGCTTCGACCACTAGGACCATCCCCAATGTTGTGAGCCAACACCTTTTTGTTAGCCATCAAAGCATACAAATCGCAGACAAGCCACAAGTAAAAACCCACAACAGATCGAACGGAACCCTAATATAGAAGGAGCATTGCAACCCAAAGAGAACGTACCAGGGCCTACACTCTTAAGGGTTTGAAGGGGGCCACTAGATGGTCCTTCCCTCCAAAAATCAGCCTCAACCACCGGTCAATACTTCTGGGAACAGCCGCACACCAGAAAGCAGGAAAAGTGTAGAAATCGCCCCTCTAGAGAGCTTCTGTGAACAGTAACCTGAGGAGGAACAAATGGCAAAAGCTTTTTACTTTAGTTTTTTTTTTTTTTGGTGAAGGTAAAAATATATTGAGCTTTGGACAAATATACAAAAATCCGGTGCAAAAAATCTACACTCTAACTGCAACAACAAAAAGAGTGAAAGGGAGCCAAAGTAAAAGCCAAAAGGCACCAACAAAACAAAGCAAAATAGCCCAAGGCTGGAGAACAAGCCACACTACAAACAACTCAACAAACCTCGACTAGCATTCGAAAAAGACGAAGAATGAAGAGCCTAAGTAGTGTCAGGCTAAAGGAGGAGAAAAGGCAAAACACACACCACTTAAGGAGAAGTGGACGTCTGATCAAAGACCACGGGGTCGAAACCCCAACTTCTCTGAAGTCTCTTGTTTCTTGGATTACTCGGGACATTCTTGAATGTAAGAGCTTTGTCTTTGACAACCTTGATAAGATGGTTTTTCAGAGCCGAGACCACCAAGGTTTCCTCCCGAAAGATAATGCTATTCATCTTCTTCCAAATGAGGTGCCACATGGCTCCAAAGGAGAATCGCGCAATTCAATGAAGAAATCCTTATCCGTTAAGAACTTCAATGCCCGAGAGAGATTGTCCATCCAAGATCTATTCCTCCAAGGAAGATTGCACCTGGTAGCCCAAAAGTAAGCAAGCGTCGCCGAGGTGTCACATTCAAAAAACAAATGGTCAATGGAATCCGATAAGGCATTGCAGAAAGCACAAACTGTATAATCGATTCTTCCATATGAGAGAAGGAGCATCTGAGTAGGAAGCCAATTTTTGGTGATCAACCACAAATTAAATTGAAATCGAGGGGCTATTGCGTTATCGCAAACAAAAGAGGCCCAAGGAACACGGTTTTTTTTAGCTCTAATGGTGTTCCAAGTAGAAGCAACTGAGAATGAACTAGAAGGATCATAGCGCTAGGAGAAGCGGTCCCGAGTCATGGATAGAACCGGGATAGAAATACTCCAACTCTCTAGGAACAATTTAAGCATGCGACCCGTGGGGGAAAAAAGATCCGCCACTGCTGCATAGCTTGGAAGGCCGAAGCTCTCCAAGAGAGAAACCGGAACAAAAGAGTCCAGAGGGCCACAGGATAGCCAATGGTCATGCCATAAGGATATCTCAAGGCCATTACCAATCTCCCAAAAGAAAGATAGTCTGAAATATCTCCTAAGTTGCAGGATTTTCTTCCACGCCCAAGAGCATACGGCGGGTTGGGAAGAAATCCAAAAATTCTCATTCTTTAAGAAATTAGTATGAACCCATCGGCACCATAAAGATTCTTTGTCAATAAAAAGGATCCAAATGTATTTGAGCAATGAGGCTTTGTTGCAATCCTTCAACTTCCGAATACCTAAACCGCCTTCATCTTTCGGGAGACAAACGTCGTCCAAAGAAACTTTGCCCCCCGGACCAAGAGTAGTGCCCTTCCATAAGAATTGTATTAGTATTTGTTCGACTCTTTCTAAAACCGCAGAAGGCAAAGTGAAGACACTAGCCCAAAATGCTTGAATAGAATGTAGAACTGACCTTATTAACTTAATTCTTCCTGCGAAGGACAAAAAATGCTAAGCCCAGGATTGGACCCTAGTGGTGACATGGTCAATCAAGATGATGCAATCAACTTTGCCAAGTATAGAAGTGATAATAGGCACACCCAGATAACGAACATGAAGCTTCCCTTCCTAAAACCCAAATGCTAACCGAATATTATCACGAAGGGAAGTAGGACCACCTGAGAGGAAAATCTCACTCTTGTCCTTGTTTGGAATCAACCCGCTCCAGAAAGAGAAGATATCCAAATTCCTTTTAAGCACAGTCGCCAAAGCCCAGTCGGCCTGACAAAAGAGAAACACATCGTCGGCAAAGAAGAGGTATGAAAGCTTCACCGCTTTACACCTCCAAAAATACCTAAACTCCTTGACCGAAGTCCGAGCACTCAAGATTCCCGAGAACACCTCCATAATAAGAATAAATAGATAGGGCGACATGGGGTCCCCTTGACGGAGGCCCTAACCACCAAAGAAGAACCCATGCAACTCGCCATTAATTGAGACAGAGAATTTCGGCCTTCGCATACAAACCATTATTAGACGGATGATCCACTTAGGAAATCTGAAGGCCAAAAGTGTAAGCTTCAGAAAAACCCAATCAACGGTATCGTATGCCTTCTGAAAATCCACTTTGACAGCACATTTTGGTAGATAAGGTTCTAAATGAAAGCCAACAAACAACTCTTGTGCTAGAAGGATATTATCTATAATCCTTTTTTCTTTTACGAAGGCATTCTGAGACGGGTTAATCAAATCATTCAGGACCATCGCTAGGCGAATAGCTAGGATTTTAGTAATAACCTTATAAATAGTATTACAGCACGCAATGGGCCTAAACTCAGTGATAGCACAAGCATTTGGAACTTTTGGGACGAGAGCAAGAATAGTATTGGTTACCTCCCTTAGAAGGCAGCCGAAAGAGAATAAGTCCTTGACCGCCTCTAGGACCAAAGGCCCCACAATTCCCCAATTGGTCTTAAAAAACTCAACCGTGAAGCCATCCGGACCTAGGGCTTTGCCTCTTGCAATGGAAAAAATAGTATTCTTTATCTCCAGGTCAATAACCGAGCTGGCATGAGAACAGCCTTGAGCGTCAGAGAGAGGCCGACGAACATACAACTTCAACTCCTGAAGTGAGGGTTTGGAAAGAGCCACTTAAGGTGAAAGATACAAGGACTTGCGGCAACAAAATAGGATTTGTAATCAAGGAGCCTCAACGATCCTTAACAGAAAGGATCCGGTTGCTAAGCTATCTACTATTAATGGAATGGTGGAAGAACTTAGTGTTCCTATCCCTTCCTTTAGCCACCTCACTCTTGACTTTTGTCTATAGAAAGATTCTTTGTTATTTCGCAGGTCAACAAAGATACGGTGTTGTAGTTTTTCTAGCTCTGCAAGAGGAAAGTTATTAGGGTCAACTTGAAGACCAACCTGAGTAGCGCGAAGGGCCTCCCTTGCTTCCACTGTCCTCACCGAGATGTTCAAGAAGGCCTCCTTATTAAAAGTCTTGAGGCGACCTTTCAAAATTTTCAGCTTGGAAACGAGTCTGAACATAGGCACGCCTTTAATCATGCTATCCCAAGTCTGATGAACAATAAAGGAAAAGTCAAGGTGCTCCGACCAAAAATCAAAATATTTGAAAGGCTTCCTTTTAAAGATAGGGTCGAAAACTCTAACGATCATAGGAGAATGATCAGAGATCCCTAGGTTTAGAAAGGAAGCTTCCGAGAACGAGAAATCAAGACTCCATTTAGTATTAATCAAAATCCGATCAATCTTCCTCATCTTCCTCGCAACACCTGCCGAAGTAGCCCAAGTGAAGTGAAAACCGACATATTTGAGATCCACTAGTTCTGTATGTGCTAAGCATAGGCCGAACTCATCAAAATATGGGATCCAGGCATTTGAGCTTCCAACCCGATCAGATTGGTCTTTTATGGCGTTGAAGTCTCCCACTACTAGCCAAGCTTAGTCCTGCAAAACTTCATTGTAGTGGATGAGGTCCTCCCAAAGGGGCCTTTGCCGTACAAAAGTATGCTCACCATAAATCGCCGAGATACAACAACTTGTGTTAGAGAGGTTGAGCTTAAGGCAGCCATGCACAGCATGGGCATTAGTAGAAAAAGGAACGAAGATAACAACACTCGGGAACCAACCGACCCAAATTCTACCACGAGGAGAAAACTCATAATTTGTCATCCACTTCCATCCTCTTAGCAAGGTAGAGGAGATGGACTCAAACAAGGATTCAGGGACTTTTGTCTCAAAAAGGCCAACCAAACAAAGTTTGTTTGAAGAAACAAATCTTCTAATCTCCGCAGGTCTGATAGGATCCAGAATACCCTTGATATTCCATAAGCCTATATACATATTTATAAAAGGAAGGAAGAGGGTTACCTCTTTTTAGAGGGCTTACGACAAAAAGAGGTCGCTTTGGGCACCACCGATGGAGGCGGATCAGGTTGCAGCAGCAACAATTGTTCCTGGATGCTTACAACCCTAGCATTTGATGCCAGGGCACGTGGGGAAGGAGAGTTAATAGACACCAAGTCTTCATTATCCGAGACAGCTTGGATACTGGAGCTGTAGATTTCATCCGAGCATTCAGGAGGTTCCGAGGGGGCATGCGGATCCACCTTCTTTGCATGAACATCCTGCATCTTGGACAATGGCTTGAGGAGACCTTTAGAAATCCTAACTGGCGGAACAGTTGGGGGTTTTACAGGAGCAGAGGCCTTCAATTTTAACCGTTGGCCCCCTTTGCTGGGCTGGGATAGACCGAAAGAAGCAGCCTCTTTAGCAGCAGGTAGTTTCTTTTTCTTTCCTTTAACCTGCTTCCATTCCATATCAACTGGAGATGGATCAGCAGTAGTAGGAGTTAAGGCCAGAGCCAAGGCCACCTCCTATTCACCTCTAGATACAAAGTAGCCAGCACCAGCAGTGCCTAAAGGCAAAATCTAATATGCATTTGCTGGTATAAGTTTCGAGATAGAGGAACCTGCTACAGGTGCAATCCGTTCATCAACAGGTTTATGAGGGGCCAGAGGAGCTTCTAATCTTTCCGTACTCTGCTTCTGGTGGGACTAAAATACAGCAGGGGCAACCAACAAAGCAGGGGAGGTAGGGGTCGAGGCCAGATCATGGGAAGAGCTTACATGATTCACCGGTTCCTAAGGAACAGCAACTGTAGCAACATGAACATTTGCAGAAGCACGAGCAGCAGAATTTCGAGTAGCAAGAGAGCTGCAATTAAGACCAAAGATGCTGCATCCAAAGCAAGCAACTGGTTTCCATTCATATTCCACAACAACTTCACAGGATATACCATTCTAAACCAACTCGATAGAATCACCGATGGGTTGGTTTACTGTGATCTCAACACAAACACGAGCAAAAACTAACATTTTCATCTGTTCAGTACGCTAATCCACATATAGTGGCTTACCTAATGCACTTGCCACTTTACCTATTGCTTGAGTAGACCAAAAGGAAAAGGGCAGATTTCTCAACCTTACCCATATCGGCACAGTCAAGCGAGTGCCTTTTCGAAGCTCAAGCACCGGTTTCCACTGCTGAAGAACTAGCGGAACTTTTGCAACAGTTATAGAACCCCCTTGAAGGAGTTTCCTACAGAAGTCTTTGTCCGGAATATGTAATAAGAATAACCCTTGTCCATTGGACATTACTTCTAAAAGATTCGGGCTCCATGCTTTTTTTAGAGCCTCCTTGGTAACCTTAAATGGAAGACGTTTGCCAATAAAATACCCAACTAGGCATTCCTGAAGCATGGGATCAGCAACTTGAAGATCCCTATTAGACATCTCAATCACTGGTTTATTGTTAATGTAAGTAGGTGGGGTGAACTCTAAGTCATATCCCTTTGTCGCAAACTTTAGCTACAGCTGCCCAAGTGCGATCCTTTGGGTTTTTTGAACCATCTCTTTGCTGAGGGTGTCTTGATCTAGACCTACCCTTACTCCTAGTCCGCCAACCAGCAAGAACACGAGGGGGCCTCTTTTGGTCTGTATTTTCCTTTAAAACAGGAGGGTTCGAAAGAGTATGACCAAGTTCTTCCCTTGATGAACCAACCAAAGTTTGTTGTCCATGTTCGAGGGGTGAAGGACTACGAGTGCTAGGCCCTATACTAGCATTATGGGCCTGAATCGGAGTAGACTCCATTGCAATAGCAAATCGTGAACAGCAATGCAGACAACGAAAACCCTACCCGAACACAGCCATAAATAGCCAAGAGAAGAGACGTACTAGGCTGCGCTTTGGGGGGTTTGAAGAGTGATACCAAGCACCCCTACCCACCAAAAATCGGGCTTAACGAATGGTCAAAGAGCAAGGAATCAACCACTGAAGATCTCGCAAAAACAGTGCTTCGGTCGCCAGTTTGGAAGCATTTGTGAACAGTGCTCTGAGAAGAACGAAATGGCCAAAGCTTTCTACTTTCGCAATTATTTTTTTTTTTTTGGTAAAGGTAAAAATTTTATAGCTTTGGACAAATATACAAAGACGGCGCCAAAACTTATACTCTAAGTGCGATCAGCAAAGAGAGTAGAAGGGAGCCAAAAAAACAAAACTACAAAGCAGCAAAACAGAAAACAGCGATGACAAAAGAAACAAAAGACCGAAAAGGTCACAAAAGCACCAAGGCACAAACGCCATGCAAAGAACCTCGACTGCCAAAAGGAGAGGGCTGAAGAACGGAGAGCCAATGGCTTGAAGAGAACCACAGAGGAGATTCCACCACCGAAGCTAAGTAATGTCAGAACGATCAGCGAAGACGGAGGGTCAAACCCCCAACTTCTCTGAAGTCTTCTATTTCTTGAGATCTCCGGGATATTAGAGAAAGTGACAGCTTTATCCTTGACGAGCTTAATAATATGATTTTTCAGTGCAGCAACAGCCACTGCTTCCCCACGAAAGATGATAGCATTCATTTTCTTCCAAATCACATAGCACATGGCACCAAAAGAGTAACGAGCTATACTATGAAGGAAATCTTTGCCTTTTAGGAAATACATAGCCCAATGGAGGTTCTCCACCTAAGGCCTGGGACGCCAAGGCAGGTTACACCAAGTAGCCCAAAAGTAGGCAATAGATGCCGTTAAGTGGCAATCATAAAAACAGGTGATCAATAAAGTCAAGAACTTCATTGCAGAAGGCACAAGTAGCATAATCAATCCTACCATACGAAAGAAGAAGTTCCTGAGTAGGCAAACAATTTCTAGCAATCAACCATAAATTGAATTGGAACCTAGGAGCAATGTCGTTATTCAATATAAGCAAAGCCCAAGGTAATCGATTTTTTTTCACCCTGATTTGGTCACAGGCAGAACCCACCGAAAAGGATCTGGAAGGATGCCATCGCCAAGAGAAGAGGTCCGGTTCTATGGATAACGTCGGGATGGATAATCCCCAGCTTTCTAGAAGAATTCAAAAAGAATAACCCATTGGTGAAAGGAGATCAGCCACAACCGCATACTTGGGAAGACCAGAACTGTGGATGAGAGGGTTCGATATAAGTAGATCAAAAGGGCCTATCGGGTGCCATTGATCGAACCATAAGGATACCGACATTCCATTGCCAATTTTTCAAAGGAAGGAAAGTCGAGAATCTCTTCTTAATTGCATAATTTTTTCCAAGCCCATGAACATACTGTAGGAGATGAGGCGATCCAAAAATTATCCCTCTTTAAAAAGTTTGGAGTGAATCTAACACCACCATAATGATTCTTTATTAGTGAAAAGAATCCAAATGTATGTCACCATCGCTGTTTTATTATAGTCTTTCAATTTCCGAATACTAAGGCCTCCCTCCATCTTTGGAAGGCATATATCATCCCACGAAACCTTTGCCCCTCCCCTACCCAAGGTGGCTCCTTTCCATAAAAATTGCCTCAATATTTTTTCAATACTATTAAGAATCGAAATCGGCAAAGTAAAGACACTTGACTAGAAAGCTTGGATGGAATGTAAGACTGACATGATTAGCTGCAATCTTCCAGCAAAAGAAAGAAAGCGGTGAGCCAAAGATTGGGCCCTAGCAATGATCCGATCAATCAGGGCAATACAGTCGGATTTCCCAAGCCTGGACGATATGATAGGCACACCTAGATAGCGCACCGGTAGCTTGCATTCTTGAAAGCCAAAAACCATTAAAATGTAGTTGCAAAACGAAGGAAGGCCGCCGGAGATAAAAATTTCGCTATTGTTCTTATTTGGAACGAGCCCATTCCAGGAAGAGAATAAATCCAAGCCTTTTTTTAGCATGGTGATGGACACCCAATCAGCCTAACTAAAAAGAAAGACATCATCAATGAAAAAGAGGTGAGAAAGTTTGACCACTTTGCATCGCCAAAAGTACTTGAATTCCTTGAGGGACGTGCGAGCACTCAAGATTCCTGAGAACACCTCCATCACCACGGTGAACAAATACGAAGACATAGGGTCGCCCTGACGAAGGCCTCGCCCATCAGGGAAGAAACCATGTAGCTCTCCATTGATTGAAATAGAGTATTTCGGGGTCCGAACGCATACCATGATCAGCCGAATTGGAGAATCAGGAAAACCAAAAGCTACCAGAGTAAGCTGAAGGAAATCCCAGTCTACTGTGTCATATGCTTTTTGAAAATCCACTTTGATGGCACATTTAGGGAGGAACAGGTCTAGATGAAAACCAGCAAAGAGTTCCTATGCCAACAAAATATTATCCCTAATCCTTCTTTCTTTTACAAAAGCATTCTAGGAAGGATCAACCACATCACCCAGGACAGTAGCAAGGCGATTGGCCAAAATCTTTGTAATAACTTTATAGATAGTATACAGCTGGCGATGGGTCTGAAATCAGAAACCGCACAAGCATTAGGCACTTTAGGTACCAAGGTGAGGATAGTGTTATTGAGACGGCCTGAAGAGAAGAATTCCCTAACTGATTCTATCACAGATGGGCCAACAATATCCCAGTTGCTCTTGAATCCGCTGTAAAACCATCCAGGCCCATAGCTTTGCCTCTTGGGAGAGAAAAGAGAGTATCCCGATCTATTCCATTTAGTGTTAACCAACAGACGTCGACCAAGTAAATCGTAGGCCAACGTACCTGAGATCCTCTAATTTAGTTTGAGCTAAACAATTACCAAATTCATCAAAGTATGGAATCTAGGTATTAGAGCTTCCGAACCGGTCAGAGGGATCCTTTATGGCATTGAAATCTCTGGCCACCAACCAAGCTGACTCCTGCAAAAGATTGTTCATATGTAGAAGGTCCTCCCAAAGAGGCCGACGAAGAATGAATGAATACTCCCCATATACTACAAAGATGCAACAATTCATACTAGACAGGTTAAGCATCAACCGACCATGAACGGCCTGGTCATTAATCGCCAAAGTTTCAAAATTAACATAATTCGGGTTCCAACCTACTTAAATTCTGCCCCTAGGTGAGAATTCATAATTCGCAACCCAATTCCAACCATTCAACAAGGAGGAGGACATGGATACGAAATCAGATTCCGAGACTTTCGTCTCAATAAGACCAATAAAGCAAAGATTGTGTTTGGAAACAAATTTCCTGACTTTAGCCCGCCTGAGTGGATCTAGGAGGCCTCTTATATTCCATATGCCTATGTACATATTTACAACAAAGAGGGAGCGGGTTACCTCTTTTTAGTGGTCTTTTTTCCGCCAGCAGCCGAAATAGGAGCCACAGAAGGAGGGGGGTCCGGGCATAATAACAGCAGTTTGTCTTGAATTGTCTCAGCCGGACCACGTGCAGGTGGAGATTTTGGGGACGAGCATCCATCGGACAACAGAACTTCATCATCCGAGCCAGCATGGATGCTGGATATATCATCAGAGCTTTTGGGTAACACCACAAGAAGGGTGGCAAGCTTCGCCTAGCCAGAGAAGAAGGGCCTTCGGTGGTTTTTAACGAGGCTAAGGAGCTCCCAGCGATCTTACGAGGCACCAGAGGAGGATCGGCTTTCATATGGCCAGAGCCTTTCATTTTTAAAGATTGCCCACCTGCACTAGGTGGGGCTAGGCTAAAGGAAGCTACCTCCTTACTCACCTGGGCTTTTTTCTTTTTACCCTTTACTTGTTTCCAAGTCGATTCTACCATAGAAGGGGGAGCAATAATAGGTTCTATAACTGGAGCAAGCTCTTGGCCTTCCTCAAGAGCAACCATAGCACCAAGCGTGCTAAAAATCTGCAAATTAACAGCAGCAGGATCAACATACTTGTTTGGTTCGGATGGTTCCTCAGTAGCCAGAGTTGGAGCAGCATCAGGCCTATTACTAAACAAAGGGTTGTCCCTCGTTCTGTCCATGAACTGCACTTGCTGCAGTTGAGGCGAGTGAACTACAGGCTGAGAAGTATGGATAGGAGATGAGGAAACACCTTGAGGACTAGGGGTGCCAGCGATCATGGTTTGTTGGGCATTGTTAGCCGAAGGTTGAGCTATTTGAGGACTGCATTTATGGCCAAAAATGCCACATCCAACACATGCCATGGGTCTCCATTTGTATTCGACTTCAACCAAACAAGATTCTCCATGATGGACCAACTCCACAAACTCACAGGCATGCTACTTTGCTGTGATCTCTACACACACTCTCGCAAATGCTAGCATTTCCATTTGTTCCGTTCTTAAGTCGACATATAGCGATTTCCCGACGGCGCTTGCAACTTTGCTAATTGCCTGTGAAGACCAAAAAACAATAGGGAGATTTTTAAGCCTTACTCACACGGATACAAATAAGTGAGCATCCTTTTGAAGCTCCAAAGCTGGCCTCCATTGCTGCAACACAAGAGGTACCTTTAAGACGGTAATAGCCCCCCCTCTAGGACCTTTCGACGAAAATCTCTATCCGGGATATGGAAAAAGAAAAATCCCTTTCCATTAAACATTACTTTGGCTAAGTTCGGGCCCCAAGCCTTTTTGAAGGCCACTTCAGTTACTTTAAAAGGTATCCACCTGCCAATATAATAGCCAATAAGACACTCTTGGAGTTTTGGGTCAACCGCATCAAGATCTTCATCAGTCATTTCGACAACTGCTCTATTTCTGACATAGGTTGGAGGGCAAAACTTCAAATCATAACCTTTGGTGGCCACTTTAGCCACAGCCACACTAGCCCAAGTGCATATATTTGAACTCCTTGACACCTCACGCTAAGGGCAATTTGATCGTGGTCTTCCTCTACTTCTACCTCTCGGTACAGCAGTAGCTCGAGCAGTTCGAGTATGAACAGTAGCATCTCTCGAAACAGCAAGGGTTTGAGCGGTATTATCCATAATCTCCTTCGCACCACCCCCAATAGAAGACGGGCCAAGAACAGGAGGGGGAGGGCTTCGAACACCGTCCCTACCCCCTCATTATGGGCCGAATGGGATTCAGGATCCATTGCAACATAGGAATACGAAAATGCAGAACAAGGCGCGATAAAACCCTAACCAAATTCATCCATTGTTGACCCAAAAGGAGTAACGTACTAGGGCAAAGCTCTGGGGGGTTTGTTGGGTGACACCAGGCGCTCCTCCTCGCCAAGTGGCAACCTCAACGAACGGTCAAACCAATCAGAATCAACTGCACAAGAAATCGCAGGAATAGTGCTGTGATTGCCAGTTTTGAGAGCTTCAATGAACAATACCCGAGAAGAAACGAAATGGCCAAAGCTATTACTTTGGCAATTGTTTTTTTTTTTTTTTTGTAAAAGGTAATGATGTATTGAGCTTCGAACCAATATTTACACAAGATCCGGCGCCACAAAACTTGCACTCAGCAAGACAAAAGTCTATGGGAGTGGAAGGGTGCGGGAATCAAAAGAACTCTGCAAGAGCGGCCAAAGCAAGCAAGAGCCTAAACAGCAGGCCAAAAGCTAAAGCAAATGAGGAAGGAAGAGGCCACATAGGGCCAGAGAGACCAACCTCCCCAAACAACCAACAACTAAGTAAGGAAATAAAGCAAAAACACCGAGGAGGAGGAGACGCCACCGAAGATGAACAAAGCCAACCCAACCGAGGTGAAGCAACGGTCCGAGTCGAGAGATGGAGGTGGACGGCTAAGAAGCGGCAAGCATCATGGAAGAGAAGCTGCATCCAAACTACAAGTTGCCCCATAGACATTTCAAAGAAAGCTACGGAACCGTTGGAGGAGGAGAGAAAGTAAAAGGATCTAATCACCAATTCCATTGGAGTCTTCTATTTCTAGGGTTATCTTCTACATTTTTGAAAGTTAAGGCGTTATCCTTCACCACTTTGATAAGATGTTTTTTGACTACTGCTACTGCAACAAGATGATCTCTGAAGAGAATGTTGTTCCTGTACTTCCAAATGAGGTGGCAAAGAGCACCAAATGAAAAGCGGCCAATGGAGCAATAGAAGTCCTTACTAGAGAGAAATTTCATCACCCACTGAAGGTTTTCCGACCATGTCTTGTTCTGCCATGGGAGATTGTATTTAGCCACCCAAAAGAAAGCCATGCTTGCAGTAACGCAACACCCGAAGAAAATATGGTCTATGGAATTTGGCATCAGCTTGCAAAAAACACAAACCTCTCTCCCAATTCTTCCATACGACATAAGCAAGGCTTGGGTAGGAAGACGGTTCTTTATAATGAGCCAGAGATTAAATTGATATCTTGGTATGATTGCCTTATTCCAGATAAAAAAAATGCCCAATTAACCCTGTCCTTTGTCCTTTCTTCTTCTGATAATATGCCAGGCTGAGGCTACTGAGAAAAGACCAGAAGGATTGTCACTCTAGACAAAGCGATTTGGATCTCTGGAGAGAAGAGGAAGGGGCTAGTCCCAAGATTCAATCATCATCTTGAGAGCCAGACCCGTCAAAGGGAAAAGGTCCGCCATCGTGGCACGCCTAGATAAACCTGAATCTGAAATAGTCGAATCTGAGCAGATAAGATCTAGAGGGCATCTTTGATGCCAGTTGTCAAACCAAAGGGATGTTGACCGTCCATCACCAATTCTCCATCGGAAGAAGGGTCGGAATTCGGATCTCAGGTGTAGGATTCTCTTCCAAGCCCAAGAGCAGAAAATGGGCGCCCCAACGACCCAGAAACTCTTCATTTTCAGGAATGTTGAGTGGATCCACTTGCACCATAAGGATTCATTATCTGTAAACAGGATCCAAATGTGCTTAAGCATCGCAGCCTTATTGCATTCACGTAATCTTCAAATCCCAAGTCCTCCTTCCTCTTTCGGCAGGCACACATCATCCCAGGAAACTTTCGCGCCCCCCTTTCCAAGACTAGGGCCTTTCTAAAGAAACTATCTGAGGATCTGTTCAATGCGATCCAGTATTACAATTGGAATATGAAAACACTCGCCCAATAAGCTTGGATTGAATAGAGGACTGACCTTATAAGCTGGACTCTGCCTGCATAAGAAAGAAATCGCTGCGTCCAAGATTGGACCCTGGCCGTTATGCGATCAACTAAGGACATGCAATCCGCCTTACCGATCCTTGAGGAAATGATAGGAACACCCAGATAGCGCACCGGCAATTTCCCCTCATCAAAACCAATGGCATTCTTGATCTGATTCCGCAACTCCTCTGAGCCGCCTGCAAAGAAGATCTCACTTTTGTTGTTGTTTGGCTTCAATCCGCTCTAAGTCGTGAAGGTAGCTAGACCATCCTTTAGAAGAGAAATGGACACCATATCCACAAGACAAAAGAGAAAAACATCATCCGCAAAGAAAAGATGAGATAATCCTATGGTCTTGCATCTCCAAAAGAATTTGAATCCAGGTTGCGCCGCACACGTACTTAGGATCCCTGAGAAGACTTCCATAACCAAGGTAAAGAGATAAGGGGACTTGGGGTCCCCTTGGCGAAGGCCACGTCCACTTGGAAAAAAAGCCATGAAGTTCTCCATTCAAGGAAATAGAAAATTTGGGAGTGCGCACACATACCATAATGAGTCCAATGAGATGGTCTGGGAAGCGAAAAGCACACATCACCAATTCAAGAAAGTCTCAGTCTATCGTATCATAGGCCTTTTGAAAATCTACTTTGACTGCACATTTAGGAGTGTACGGCTGCAGATGGAAACCAACGAATAATTCCTGAGCTAGGAGAATATTATCCCTGATGCGATGGCCCTTGACGAAGGCCTTTTGAAAAGGACTGATAGTGTCATGAAGCACTGCGGCGACACGATTAGCTAAGACCTTGGTAATACATTTATAAATCGTATTGCAACAAGCAATAGGTCTATAATCATTGACCGAGGTCGCATTAGGCACTTTAAGAATCAACACAAGGATGGTTGTGTTAATTTTCCTTAAAAGTCTCCGTGTGACGAAGAAATCCTTTACTACTTCAATAAACGAGGGCCCTACTAGCTCCCAGTTGCTCTTGAAAAATTCAACACCAAAACCATCCGGCCCAGGAGCCTTCCCACGAGCTAGGGAGAACAAAGTATCTTGTATTTCTCTATCTGAGAAGGGCTAGGAGAGAGAACTAACCTAATCCTCAATGAGAGGGCATCAAATAGCTTGCTATAGGTCAAGCAAAGTTGGGCTGGCCGGACGAGTACGCGAAGCAAAGAGCTCCTGGAAATGAGATACGAAGGTATCTTGAACATGCGTAGGTTCGGAGACCAAATTGCCATTTCTATCAAGAATCGAGAGAATCATGTTCTTCAGTTGTCTTGTAGTAACAGAATGGTGGAAGTACTTGGTATTCCTATCTATATTCTTGAGCCATTTGATTCTTGATTTTTGTCTAAAGAAAGACTCCTCCTAGCTTCTCAACTCCACAAAGTTCTTCCGATGATTCTTCTCTAAGTCTGCCAAAAGGTCATTGGTTGGATCCTGTTGCAGGTCAAGCTGGGCTAGCCTAAAAGCATTCCTGGATACAACAACCCTCTCGGAGATGTTGGAGAAAGAATCTCTATTCAGCTTGTTTAAGCCGTCTTTTCAAGGCTTTTAATTTGCTAACTAACCTGTACATAGAGACCCCCTCTACTGGGGCATCCCACACTTGCACCACAATATCATGAAAGGACGGGTGTTCCATCCAAAAATCAAAGAACTTGAAAGACTTTCTTCTAATAACCAGCTGAGTGACCTTTACCACCATATGAGAATGGTCAGAAATTCCCAGTGTCATAAACGTCGCTTCTGAGTAAGAGAAGTGCAAGCTCCATAAGGCATTCACTAACACCCGATCAATTTTCCTCGTCTTGTGGTTTGCCCCTGATGATGTGGACCAAGTAAACCGAAGTCCAACATACCTTAAATCCTCTAGTTCTGCCTAAAGCAAACACTGATTGAATTCATCAAAATAGGGAGGCCAGGTGACAGAACCTCCAAATCTATCAAATGGATCTCTGATGGCATTGAAGTCCCCAGCCACCATCCAAGGCAGGTCCTGGACGCAAGAACTCATCCTAATTAGATCCACCTATAAAGGCCTTCGAGCTATAAAAGAGTGTCCCGAAGTAAGAATCTCCACCCTACCATGGATTGCCTGATCATTGGATGAGATTACTTCAAACTTAACCAACAAAGGGTCCCAACCGACCCAAATCCTCCCCCCAGAGAAGAATCACAGTTTGCTATCCAATTTCATCCTGACAATAGCCCAGCAAACATTGAACGAAATAGATGCTCCGATACTTTAGTCTCCAATAAGCCGACCATACATAGGCCATTAGAATGAGCTAAGTTCCAAACCTCGACTCTCCGCAAAGGGTTCATAAGATCTCTAATATTCCAAAATCCGAAATACATATATAAACAAAATATATACAACTAGCTACGCTACAAAGTCGAAGGGAGGCAAAACCTACCTCTGCTTGTGAGGCTTCCGGCGAGGGTTTGCCGTTGCCCCATAGTTCACCCCCGGGCCCGAATCCGGGGCTAATGCAAGTAGCCTTTCCTGGATGGTCTCCACCTTCTTCGCAGCTCGCGGGGTCGAGAAAGACGTATGAGGAGATGAGATATCGTCCTTATCCGAGGAGCCATAAATGGCAGCAACTTTCGATTCCAAGCCGTGATCAAGGCTCGGGGATGGGAGTTGATCCGGTCGAGACTCGGCGGTGAGCAAGAGAACTACCTTTGGAGGAGCACTCGATCCTCTGTGCACTTTCCGAGCAAGTCCGAGTGGCAACGCATCAGCAGCAGGTGCCTTGAGCGGACGGGACAGCTCCTCAACAGCTGCCTTGGACGGCCAAGATGATTCTCCAATCTTGGAGGCCTCGCTCTTCTTCTTCTTGCCCTTAGCCTGTTTCCAAGGCTGTTCCGGAGCAGGTTGTGATTCTGCCATCCCTATAACAGAATCGCGGGCTATTACAGGGACTGAGGGAAGCGAGTCGTTTGATGGCTAAGGCGGGGCAGGAGCGATCAGGGGCTGAGGCAGAGCAGGATCGATCAAGGCCCTTAACGGATTAAGAACCGACACTTCAGCAGCTAGAGCAGGGTGGCGTTCTTCTGCGGATCCTTAGCAATAGCAACTGGCGGAGCAGGCTCAACCAGAGGAGCGGTACTGGCTAAAGGCTGTCTCGGATTGGTCGTATGTCCAGCGGGCTGCCTCGGATTGGTCGTGCATCCAATGGGGTGCACATGAGGAGGGGCTCAGCAATTATGGCCAAACGTTCCACGGTCCATGCATTCAACCGGTAGCCATTCATATTGAATGGATATTGACCGAGATACCCCTTTCAATACCACTTGAGCCGTCTTATGTCTCGGCTCGTTTATCTTGATCTCCACACAAATCCTAGCAAACGAGATCATTTTCATATGGTCCGTTCGTTGGTCCACATATCGTGGCTTCCGGACAACGCTAGCAATTGCACTCATCGCCGGTACTGTCCAACAATCAAATGATAAGTTCCACAAACGAATCCAAACCGGGATGGAGGATTGGTTCTCCCTCTTGAGATCCATGAGGGGCTGCCATTGCTGAAGGATGAGAGGCACTCTCACAATCGTAATCGGTCCATCCTCAAGTATCTTCCTCCGAAAGATCGGATCCGGAATGTTGAGAAAGATGAAGCCTTGATCATTGGCAAGGATCTCCACAAGCTTGGAACCCCAAGGATTCTTCAGCAATTGCTCCAAGAGGTCAAATGGAAGTTTCCTCCTTCCGACCAAGTAACCAACTAAACATTGATGCCACTTCGGGTCCACCGCATCAAGAGCTTCATCCGGTAAATTAACCACAGCCTTCTCATCTACAAACGTTGGAGGAATGTAGGATAAGTCCGAACCATTCACTGCGAGTCGAGTCACATTTGCCCAGGAGCGAGCTGGAGCATTCGAATGGCCTGCTGGTCAATGCATGGGATGCTTGGAGGCTGACCGTAAGCAGCTTCATCCTCTAGATGGGTGTGGGCAAGCGTCGGTTTCCTGTGAGGCTTGCTGCTCGTTCATCATTCCAACAGGGCCAAACGAGGATGCCAAGGCCATACTAGGTTGCTTTGACCAGGGGCCAACACCAGTAGAGGGGATTGGAGGCCCTTTAGATGCAATAGCAATCGGTCGGTGTGGCATCCCAAAATTCATAATGACCTCTAATTACATTAAAGTCTATGAATAGGTAATGGAAGTACCATTAAGTTATTTTATAGCCATTTAATCCATAATTTGCAATAAGATATATGGCAACTTTTAAGGGATAATTATGTGATAGGAAAGAAAATTCTATCATTGGCCATGTGCATCATAAATTGGAATTTATGGATTTGTGACTATAAGTTTAATGGCCTTATTATTTATGCAATTAGATATTTATTTAAATGATGATTAAGATATATTATAAAAATAAAATAAAATAAACTTGGGCCATTTAAGTTTGGGCTTTAGGCCCAAGTGAGGTGGGCCTAAAGTGGGCCAAGAGGCCCGGCCCATAGAGCCCATTGGGACGTCGGTGCATGGAGGGGGAGGAGGAGCAGCCGCATGGCCTCCAAGTGTCTTCAACAAAGGAGACACTTGTCTCCTTCTTAGGGACAAGTGTCCCCCATGCAAAGAGGGGATACATGCAATATAAAAGCCACCAAAAAGGAAGAGAGAGAGAAAGGGAGAGAGAGAGAGTGGCATTCGGCCAAGCCAAGTGAGAGAGAGTGAGATGCGAGAGAGAGGGAGGCCGAGGAGGAGGAGCTCGCCCATCGCCACCCGCACGCCGTTCGTCCGTCGCCGGCGTGCCGTCCGTGTGCTTGTGTTTGCTCGGTCTAGAGGCAAGTTGGGGTCCTTTGCTGCTCTTGCATGTGTGTGTTACATGTATGTTTGATATAATGTCGAATTTGAGTGATTGGAAGGGGGAAACCGAAGCTTGGATGGCTTGTTCTTGAGTGGTATTGCTGTTTTCGCTTGAACAGTTTGAGTCAGAATGTTGTGAAAGCTTGCATGCATGTTTAGAGTTCGATTTTGGCTTTGGTCTCTTCATGAAAGTTGTAGCTAACATCTTAAACTACAACATACTAAAATTTGGTGGAAAATGATGGATATTTAAGGGGTTAAACTCTCATTCTACGGAGACCTCAGATCTGGAACGATTTCACTGACATCTTGATGAATTTGTGGTTGCATGTTGATTTGTGCTAAGAATCTCTCTTCGATTTCTTCATTAAAGTTGTAGGGGACATCTTAAAATACAACATACTCAAATTTGAAGTGAAATGAACAAGTATAACCTAGTAAATCGACTAGATCTTGAAGACGGTAATTCTGGAGATGTATTTCGGGACACCCTAGACTTCATGGACCTAAATGACGACTATACTCTGGATATTTGACTTGGATCTCTTCACGAAACTTGTAGAGAACATATTGATGTATAACATATCCAAATTTGAGAGGAAATGAAGAAGAATAGGTAGGTAAAAACTCAGTATTTCGGAGAAGCATGTACTGGACGTTTCGGTGATGGATCCAGAAGTTTCGTGAGACTGTAGAAATTAATCTAGAAAGAATCTGACTTGGAAGTCTTCATGAAAGATGTACGTAAATGTCTTGGCTATAACTTGGTAAAATTTCGTAATTTTTGGAGGTCTTATGGATATTTTAATCGAATTTCTTCGGAGACTGTGCATTCTGATTTCATCCGAAAATTACATGCTGTTTTGAGTGAATAATGGATTTGTGTGGAATTCTCATTGGCCGTGTATTTTGCATGAAATCATTATCCTATTGTCTTATTTATTACTTGCCTTAATTTTATGATTTTTGAGATTTTATAAATAATTAAATTTAATATTTTTGAAAATGACATAAGCTGGAATTTAAATAAATGAAAAAGGGCATGATAAATGGATTATTTTAATTGGCATAAATTCCATGAATTATAATTTATAAATAATTTCACCATGTAGTATGTGTGATGGGGTCTTGATGTATGCATTGAGATGCATGTGTGAATTCAATGTTGATCATGATTTTTGGTTGCAATTGCATCATATGCCATGCTAAATTGAGACCGAAATTGGTGAACATGAATAATGTTAAATGAGGAGATTGATGTGGCGGATTATAATGCCCCGGGAGTGTCGGGATGCCCGGTGGTATACGGTACGTAATTCCAGGGGAGGTCTGGTGGTATGTAGGTACGTAATTCCCGAAGCCCTGTCGGAGGTTTTTACCCGAGGGGAATGCCTCGCGATGCCAGGATTGGGGTGCGGGATGCCCGGCCAGGGAGTGTAAATGCCGGAAGCCCTGTCGGAGGTCTTTGCCCGAGGGGAATGCCTCGTGATGCTAGTTGGAATGCGAGATGCCCGGAATGTGGGGGGCCGGATGCCCGGTGGCCTGGAATGGCTGAATGCCGGAGGTTTTTCTCGCATGGGATGCGAGTGTAATATATGAGATGAAATTGATGATCTGAGGAAGGGTGATATGGTGATCAAATTGAAAGTTAAAAGTGGAAATTGAACCATGCATGATATGATATGACATGATGATCACCCATGGCATGATGATATGCATGATGATGATGATGATGATGTATGATGTGATATGATGATGATCA
The DNA here is from genome assembly GCA_014182375.1 of Eucalyptus virginea. Classification (NCBI taxonomy): domain Eukaryota; kingdom Viridiplantae; phylum Streptophyta; class Magnoliopsida; order Myrtales; family Myrtaceae; genus Eucalyptus; species Eucalyptus virginea. Next base: position 18,596,709 of record CM024515.1, on the reverse strand, counting down.
CCCATGGCATGATGATATGCATGATGATGATGATGTATGATGTGATATGATGATGATCATCCATGGCATGATGATATGCATGATATGATGATGATATATGATATGGCATGATGACATGCATATATGTTGTGATTGATGATGTCATGATGATGATGACATGTGTATAATATGATGATGATGACATGTGTGATATGATAATGTCATGATGATGATATGTGTGATATGATGATGTCATGATGATGATGACATGTGTATGGTATGATGGTGTCATGTATATGATGATGATGACGTGTGTGATATAATAATGTCATGACGACGATGATATGAGTATGACATGATGATACACATTTATGTGTTATGATTGTGGTGATGATGCATGATAGTATATGCATGGCTTCAAGGTAAGTAATGCCTGCAATGCATGTATGACTTGTATGATGCATTGAGTGGTTATTGGATTCCTTTACCCGCCTGAGTGGTTGTACTCACCCCTTTTGGGGACCAACATTTCAGATTAGTAGATGAATTGAGCGGTTGGATATGACTGCGAGGAGAAGGATAGCAAAGGAGGGAACTTTTGGATGCCGACACTGGTCGATGGACCTTAAGCATACGATTGGGAGAGGAGATGTCGGTCATCTTTTGAAGTATAGCCTAGTATAGAAAACTATGGCATTTTGATGTACCGATGAATGATGTCCATATGGTTTAAGTGAACAAAAGTGTACGGCTTTTACCTATAAATGTTTAGTTAGTGTGCATCGATTTCCGAATATAGGGAAGGGAATTGTTGGATATGCTTCCGTTATGTAAATTGCGCAAGGGACCGTTAATAAAAGATGTAAACCCCCATGGTTGTATGGACTCGCTGCAACTAAAGAATGGTATCAGAGTGACATGTTATTTGGGAAAGAAAAAGGAAAAGCGAACTGTGGTGACCCTAGCGGATCGGGGGCTGTCGAGGGGTGCCACAGTTGGGCTTCTCTAGCCTCGATTCCATCCCCAACAGCAGATACAAACATTTTCACAAACACCTTGTCTGCAACCCAAGCACAGCCAAAGAAAACACCATCAAAAGGAGAACACTTACTCGGATTAACTTCAGCAACACCCCTAGGCCGAATAAAAGGCCAATCTCGCACAGCAGGATCAGCAAAAATCTAGAAGAAGTCATTTCCAGTACATCGCAGCAATAGACTACCGAAGCAAGTAGAAACAACGAAACCTGAAGATGTAGGTCACGAGAGTGGACGCCACTTGGAGGGCCGAAATAGGGAACCTATATGACCTCCCTCTCCAAATATGGGGCCAAACAACCGACTAGAACCACCCAAACCCACAACAGCCTTCGCAAATAGTCCAGGCGTGCGCTTTCTGGAAAAATGTAGATCTCGAAATCTAGACCAACGAAGCAAAATTCCTTCAATGGGATGGAAGATGAGAGTGAAAGGAAGCTATCCTCCAAAAATCATCCCATTCTGACCAATGGAACTCTTGAGGGATGAAGAAAACCAATAGAAAACCAATGCAGAAACCGGGAAAACGAACCAGAGCTAGGGTTGCGGATAACTTTTGATACAGACCAGCCCAGCAAAAATCCTTCGGTGTGAAAGCAAGCTATCCCCCAAAAATCATCCCATTCCAACTAAAAGAACTCTCGGGGGATGAATAAACCAGTAGAGAGCCAGTGCATAAACCGGAAAAACAAACCAGAGCTAGGGTTACGAATATCTTTTGATCCAGACAAGCTCTTGCAAATTCCTTTGGTGGAGATGTAGAGGAGTGTGAGAGGGATCGTCCCTCCAAAAATCAGCCCATTCCGATGGCTAGATCTCCGGGAATTAACATCACAACAGGCTGATGAACAGTAACTCGAGGACCCAGCGGAGAGAACCGCCCGTGAACAGTAACCCGCAAAGTGCGAAAATGGCAAAGCTCATTACTTTCGCAATTTTTTTTTTTTGGTAAAGGTAAGATATGTATTGATTTTGCACAAAAGAAAACAGAGGGGACGCCCGGCACCAACAAAAAACAAACACTCAAAAAGACAAACGTCAATGAAGAGTGTAAGGGTGCCATGGTTCCTAGAGACGGAACAACAACTGAAACCCCAACAAACAAAAGACAAAGGCAAGACTAAACGACCCTCCATCAGTCAAAGATAGACGGGCTCAAGTCCCAGCTCTATTGCAGCCTTCTATTCTTAGGAGTATCCATAACATGCTTCAACGTCGATGCTTTGTCCTTAATTGCCTTCTGGAGATGCATCTTCATTGCCGGGAGGAAAAGAGTCTGATTTCGAAAAAGGATATTGTTTCGCTCCTTCCAAATAATATAACAGAGGGCTCCAAACCTAAACCGGGCCAGCGATTGATAAAAGCTCCTGTCCGTGAAGCACTTGGACGCCCGGGCAAGGTTATTAGGCCACGACTTGTTTTGCCAAGAAATATTAAACTTAGCAGCCCAATAGGAGGTAAGATTACTCTAAATTTGACAAGCAAAAAATAGATGATCAACCGAATCAGGCCTGCACGAATAGAAGGGGCAAGTAGCTGCCGAAAGCCTACCATAAGAGAAAAGCAGAACCTGGGTCGGCAACCGGTTGTGAGTAATAAGCCAAAGATGAGTTTGATATCTCGATGGCATGGATGTACTCCAAATGAAGGAGGACCATGGAACGACATTTCCTTTGGGTCTTAATAATTCCCAGGCGGACGTAGTAGAGAGGCACCCCGAGGGATGCCAAATCCATTGGAACCGGTCTTCTTGCTGGTTGAACACAGGCAAGGGATCCCACTAGTTGGCCATAATATTGATAACATACCAGCCCATAGGAGTAAAGAAGGCATCAGCAACAGAGGCTACCCGAGAGATGCTTGAACGATAGATGTCCTGATTGGAGAATAGCCGATAGAGCGGTCCATTGGGATGCCACAGATCAAACCAAAATGAAACTGATCGGCCATTTCCAATATCCCATTTAAAATGTTGTTGATAAAGATCACGGAGGCGAAGAACCTTTTTCCATGCCCAGGAACAATAAATAGAAATAGGGACCACCCAAAAAATCTTGCGATTTAAAAACGTGGAGTGAATCCACTTACGCCAAAGGGATTCCTTGTCTGCAAAGAGAATCCAAATATGCTTAAGCATCGAACCAATATTGTTTTCCTTTAAAGATCGAATTCCAAGGCCTCCTTCCTCTTTCGGGAGACAAACATCACTCCAGGAGACTTTGGCCCCACCCGACCCATCATTGGCCTTTTCCACAGAAACTGACGGAAAATTTTCTCAATACGGTCAAGCACTGAGCACGGCAAGAAGAACATACTTGCCCAGAAAACTTGTATAGAATAGAGCACCGATTTAATGAGCTGAAGTCTACCCGCAAATGACAGAAATCTGTGTGTCCAGGATTGGACACGAGCTGTTATAGCATTCGCTAGCGCAACACAATCTGCCTTCCTTAATCTTGCAGAAATAACTGGGACTCCAAGTAACAAAAGGGAAGAGATCCAACCTGGAAGCCTAGTCTGTTCAGGATATCACTCCGAAGGCTGGACGATCCAGCGGATAGAAATACTTCACTCTTACTTAAATTCGGAATCAGCCCACTCCAATTGGAGAATGAGTCAATCCCTACCTTCAAAAGATCAACGGAAGCCATGCTAGCTTCCGAAAATATAAGCACATCATCGGCAAAGAAAAGATGAGAAAGTCTAGTAGACTTACATCGTCAAAAGAAGCCAAAGGTAGGATGGCTAGCTTGAATATCCAATAAACCAGTAAAGACTTCCACTACAAGGGTGAACATGTAGGGCGACATTGGATCACCTTGACGTATACTCCTACCGCTCGCGAAGAAGCCATGGAGTTCACCATTTAGGGATATGGAGAATTTGGGGGACCAAATGCATACCATAATACGATCAATAAATTCCTGAGGAAAGCCGAAGGCTTGCAGACATACTTCAATAAAATCCCACTCCACCGTATCGTAAGCCTTCCGAAAATCAACTTTAATAACACATTTAGGTCGATAGGGATCATGATGGAAGCCACTAAAGAATTCTTGGGCAAGCAAAATATTATCACTAATGTGTCTACCTTTAACAAAAGCATTTTGAGGCAAGCTAATGATAGAGGGCAGAACACAAGACAGGCGATTAGCAATGAGCTTGGTGATGCATTTATATGTAGTGTTGCAGCAAACAATTGGCTAAAAGTCATGGACAGTCAAGGCATTAGGGATCTTGGGCACTAAGGCAAGAATGGTAGTATTGATTTGTTTCAACAGCTCTCCTGATACGAAAAAATCTTAAACTGCCAAGGTTACCGAAGCACCAACAATATCCCACGAATGCTTGAAGAATTCAACATTAAATCCATCGGGGCCAAGGGCTTTGCCCATTGCAAGAGAGAAAAGGGTATCTTGAATTTCCAAGTTCGAGATAGGACTAGATAAGAAACGCACCTGATCCTCATCTAGAGAGTGTTTTAACACCGCATGGATCTCCTCCTTAGATGGACGAAACGTAGGAGTAGAAGCAGCAAATAATTCACGAAAATGATCAACAAACATGTTCTGAACTTCATAAGGATCCAAAGTAGTAACATCCACATTAATCAGCGAAATTATTCTATTTTGGAGGTGCCTCTTGTTTACCGTTTGATGAAAAAATTGGTATTAAGATCTCCATCTTTCAGCCAACGCACTCTAGATTTATGTTTGTAAAACGATTGCTCCTGAAGGTGCAAGTCTGAGAAGGCTTGGATGTGCTGTTTTTCGGTTTCAGCAAGTTGAGGATTCAAAGAATCAGATTGCATAGCATCTTGGGTAGCCTGGAGAGCACGTCTAGCCTCAGCTGTCCTCATAGATAGATCCGAAAATGACTCCCTATTAAGTTGCTTCAGTCTACATTTAAGAAGCCGAAACTTAGAACACAAAATAAACATAGGAGATCCATAGAATGGAGAAACCCAAACTTCCGAAACCAATCTAGCAAAGTCCGGATGAGAAGTCCAAAAGTTGAATTTAAACGGCTTGCAAGACTTGGGAACAAGCAAAATTTTAACAACCATAGGAGTGTGGTCCGAGATGCCCGAAGCTAAAAAAGAGGCTTCCGAGAAAGAGAATTCAAAATTTCAACGGGCATTAACCAGCACTCTATCTATTTTCCTTTGTTTCCTATTGAGACCCGAAGATGTAGCCCAGGTGAATCTATGACCAATGTATCGAAGATCACCCAGACCAGCCTGAACAAGGCATTCCCTAAAATCATCAAAGGCGGGAATCCAAGTATTAGAGCTACCGACCCTATCCGAGGGGTCTCCAATTGCATTAAAGTCCCCAGCAACAATCTAGGGAGAAGCAGCATGGAAAACGCTGGTTTGAATTAGATCATCCCATAGAGGCCGTCTTGAAACAAAACGGTGTTTTGCATAAACAACCGACAAAAACAAGGCCTTGCTAGAAGCCAGCCAAATTAATCTACCATGAACAGCTTGATCAGAGGAGCCATTAACCAAAAAAGCTACCTCCCAGGGATTCCACCCCACCCAAATGCTCCCCTTATGGGAGTGATTATAATTGTTAGTCCAATTCCACCCAGGTAATAAAATAGAGGCAACCGAATTAAAAGCAGCAAAAGAGATTTTGGTTTCTACAATTCCAACACAGCAGAGATTGTTGGATTGCACAAAATTCCTGATTTCAGCTTGTCTAACAGGGTCACCAAGGTCCCATATATTTCATATTCCTATGAACATGAAAATAAAAATAGAGGACGGTAAGGATACACTACCAACGTTTGGGAGGCTTCTTCCTATTCGTCCCCTGGTTAGGAGGAGCATTCGAAGGAGTCGCCATAGCAGATACTTTCGGAGTGTTCTTCTGGCTGGAGAGAGCCTTCAGTCCAGACTGTGGATCATCACGAGGGCTTGGTGCAACAGAGATAGGATCCTCATCATCATTACTGTTACTGATTGCACTAGCCTCATTTTCTGAGTCTTCCTCCGAAGAAAGGGCCATCGTCGAGGCAATTTCAGGGTTAGAAACCACTATAGCCATTGAGGATGAAGTTCCAACGGCACCAGATTTCAAGCTATCTTGCTCATTTTGGATTGAACCAGACGCAGGAGGGTGGGACAAGTCCCCTTTCGATTTAAATTTCAAAGCCGAGATGGGGGGGTGAAGACCACCTTCTCTTTTTGCCCCGTTTGTTGCCTTTTCTTCCTGTTTGTAACCTTTTTCCATCCATGGAGCTGATCATCTGAGGCTCCATTAAGAGACTGTGAAGGAGCAAAATCCGAAGGAATAGCAATGGGTGTAGCAGAAGCAAGAGGCTGCTTGGGAGCCTCCTTCGCCAGACAATTGTGGCCGAAAGCACAACATTTTGAACGAGAATTAGGTCTCCATTCATAGAGAACCAGAACAGAAAATGCTTCATCATCCACCAATACTTCAACCTCCTCACATCTTTCCAGTTTTGCAGATATTTCTACACATACTCTAGCAAATGAAAGGCGTTTCATTTTTTCAGTCAATGAATCCACATAAAGAGGCCTACCTACTGCACTTGCTATTTCGCTAATACCCGGGGCAGACCAGTAAGCAAAGGGGACGTTCTTCAGCCAGATCCATATCGGAACTGTAGATTGAAGGTCCTTCTTCAGCTCCAGGGTGTGGTGCTACTGCTTGAGCACAAGAGGAACTCTAGCCACAGTTAAGTGTCCTTCATCGAGAATCTTCATCTTAAATTCATTATCATGATGAAAAAATAAAATCCATCATCATTAGCTAACACTTCCGTTAAATGAGATCCCCAAGCTTGCTTCAAAGTCAAGCATTTCGGTTATCTTAAACGAAACATTCTTCCCCACGAAGTATCCCACCCAACTGTTCCATTTCAGTGCATACTTCCATTCTTTCAGATTTCTTCACCGAAATAGGGGGCAAAGTCTAAATCATATCCCTTCGCGAGATAAACTAGCAACATTCTCGGGGCTTTTGGTCACGATTCGAGGCACCAGCCACCTCGCATCGGGGCCTCGAGAGGCATTTCTTCCCAACCGAACCACCTTTCGCCCGGCCCAAAGGGTCGCTACCAAACGAAGCCATAAAGACGAACAGGAATGAAAATGGGAAACATAAGTTGCACTAGAACCCTAACGAAGTCAACGAGAACCAACGATTCGAGCCATACCAAGAGAAATGCTTCGGTTAGATTTTGAGGAGGGTAGAGGCGAGGCTCTCCTCCAAAAATCGCTTCCAACGGCCGGCCGTAGCAACCATAGCAGCTCAAAGATCAGAATCAGATGGACAGTGTGTCTATCGCCCAGTAGAGAGGATTTGTGAACAGTAACCCGAAAAATCCGAAAATGGCAATATCATATATATTACTTTCGCAATTATTTTTTTTTGTAAAGATAAGATATGTATTGATTTTGCACAAAAATTACAGAGGGGAGGCCTGGCACCAACAAAACAGACACTCAAGAAGACCTAAGTCAAGGAAGAGTGTAAGGGTGCCATGGGTTCCAAAGACAGAACAAACAACCAAAACCCTAAGCAACAAAAACAAAGCTAAAACTAGACAACCCTCCATCATTCAAAGATAGACGGACTCAAGTTCCGAGCTCTGTTGCAGCCTTATATTCTTAGGGATATCCACAACATGCTTCAGAGTCGATGCTTTATCCTTAATTGCCTTCTAGAGATGCATCTTCATCGTCGGGAGGAAAAGAGTCTGATTTCGAAAGATAATATTGTTACGCTATTTCCAAATAATATAGCAAAGGGCTCCGAAACTAAACCGGGCCAGCGAATTATAAAAGCTCCTGTCCGAGAAGCGCCTTGGACACCCAATCCAGGTTCTCACGCCACGACTTGTTTTGCCAAGAAATATTGAACTTAGCAGCCCAGTAGGAGGCGAGATTACCCGGAATTTGACAAGCAAAAAATAAATGATCCACCGAATCAGGCCTGCACGAGCAAAAGGGACAGGTAGCTATGGAAAGCCTACCATAAGAGGAGCAAAACCTGGGTCGGCAACCAGTTGCGAGTGATAAGCCACAAATGAGTTTGGTATCTCGGCGGCATGGAAGTACTCCATACGAATGAGGACCAGGGGACAACGTTTCCTTTGGGTCTCAATAAGTCCCACGCAGACGCTGTAGAAAACCGCCCCGAGGGATGCCGAATCCATTGGAATCGGTCTTCTCGTTGGTTGAATATGGGTAAGGGCTCCCACCAGTTGGCCATTATATTGATAACATACCATCCCATAGGCGTAGAGAAGGCATCAGCAACAAAAGGAATCCGAGAGATGCCAGAACGATAGATGTTCTGGTTGGAAAATAGACGATAGAGCAGTCCATTGAGGTGCCAAGGATCAAACCAGAATGAAACAGACCGGCCATTTCCAATCTCCCATCTAAAATGCTGCTGATACTGACCACGAAGGCGAATGAGCTTTTTCCAAGCCCAAGAACAATAAGTCGGGACAGGGACCACCCAAAAATTCTTACGGTTTAAAAAGGTGGAGTGAATCCACTTGCACCAAAGGGATTCCTTGTCCAAGAAGAGAATCCAGATATGCTTAAGCATCGAGGCAATATTATTTTCCTTTAACGAACGAATTCCAATGCCTCCTTCCTCTCTCGGGAGACATACATCACTCCAGGAGACTTTAGCCACACCCGGACCCAACATCGGCCCTTTCCATAGGAATTGACGGAAGATTTTCTCAATACGATCAAGCACAGCACACGGCAAGAAGAATACACTCGCCCAGAAGACTTGAATAGAATAGAGCACCGATTTAATAAGCTGAAGTCTACCCACGAATGACAAAAACCTATGAGTCCAAGATTGGACCCAAGCTGTTATTGCATTCACCAAAGCAACACAATCCGCCTTCTCTAATCTTGCGGAAATAACTGGGACTCCAAGATAACGAAAGGGAAGAGAACCAACCTGGAAGCCAAGTTTGTTCAAGATGTCATTCCGAAGGCTAGACGATCCACCGAATAGAAATACTTCACTTTTGTTCAAGTTCGGCACCAGTCCACTCCAACTAGAAAAGGAGTCAATCCCTGCCTTCAAAAGATCAACAGAAGCCATGCTAGCTTCCGAAAATAAGAGCACATCATCAGCAAAGAAGAGATGGGAAAGTCTGGTAGATTTACATCACCAAAAGAAACCGAAGGAGGGATGACTGGTTTGAATATCCAGTAAACCAATAAACACTTCCATCACTAGAGTGAATATGTAGGGAGACATTGGATCACCTTAACGAATACATCTCCCACTCACAAAGAATCCATGAAGCTCACCATTTAAAGATATGAAAAATTTAGGAGACCGAATGCATATCATAATATGATCAATGAATTCCTAAGGAAAACCGAAGGCTTGCATAAAGACTTCAATGAACTCCCACTTCACCGTATCATACGCCTTCCGAAAATCAACTTTAATAACACATTTAGCCCGGTAGGGATCATGGTGAAAACCACTAAAAAGTTCTTGCACAAGTAGAATATTGTCACTAATGTGCCTTCCTTTAACAAAAGCATTTTGAGGCAAGCTAATGATAGAGGGCAGAACACGAGACAAACGATTAGCAATGAGCTTTGTGATACATTTATATATAGTGTTGCAGCAAGCAATTGGCCGAAAGTCGTGGACAGTTGAAGCATTAGGGACTTTGGGCACTAAAGCAAAGATGGTAGTGTTGATTTGTTTCAACAGCTGTCTTGTTTCGAAAAAATCTCTAACTGCCAAGATTATCGAAGCACCAACAACATCCCAAGAATGCTTGAAAAATTCAACATTAAATCCATCAAGCCCTAGGGCTTTGCCTACTGCAAGAGAAAAAATGGTATCATTGATTTCCACATCCGAGATAGGACTAGATAGGAAGCGCACCTACTCACCATCTAGGGAATGCTTAAGCACCGCACAAATCTCCTCCTTAGCTGGGCAAACCGAAGGAGGAGAGGCAGCAAGTAAATCCCGGAAATGCTCAATGAAAATCTTTTGAACTTCCGCAGGATCCGAAGTGGTGACATCCCCATTAGTCAGCGAAATGATTCTATTTTGGAGGTGCCTCTTGTTCACTACTTGGTGAAAGAATTTGGTATTAAGGTCTCCATCTTTCAACCAACGCACTCTAGATTTCTGCCTGTAAAACGACTCTTCTTGGAGACGCAAGTCCGAGAAAGCTTGGATCTGTTGCTTTTCTGTCTCAGCAAGAAGAGGGTTCAGAGGATCAGCCTGCATAGCATCTTGGGTTACATGAAAGCACGTCTAGCCTCCGCTGTCCTCATAGATAAATCCGAAAAAAAAAACTCCCTATTGAGCTGCTTAAGTCTACACTTGAGAAGCCGGAGCTTAGCGCACAGAGTAAACATAGGCGAACCATAAAAGGGAGAAGCCCAGACTTCCGAAACCAGTCTAGTAAAGTCAGGGTGAGACATCCAGAAGTTGAAGAATTTAAATGGCTTGGCAGACTTAGGGACGGGCATGATTTTAACAACCATAGGAGTGTGGTCCAAGATGCCCGGAGCTATAAATGAAGCTTCTAAAAAGGAGAACTCAGAGTTTCATTGGGCATTAACCAGCACTCTATCAATTTTCCTTTGCTTCCGGTTAAGCCCCGATGAAGTAGCCCAGGTGTATCTATAACCAGTGTACCGAAGATCATCCAGACCAGCCTGAACTAGACAATCTCTAAATTCATCAAAAGTAGGAATCCACGCATTAGAGCTACCGATCCTATCCGAGGGGTCTCGGATTGCATTGAAGTCTCCAGCAATAATCCAGGGCGTTGAGGAGAGAAGGCCACTGGTTTGAATAAGATCATCCTATAATGGACGTCTCGAAATAAAACGGTGCTCCGCATAAACAACAAACAAAAACAGGGACTTGCTAGAAGCCAGCCAAACTAGACTACCATAATGGCTTGCACTGAGAAGGCATTAACCAAAAAAGCTACCTCCCGGGAATTCCAACCCACCCAAATTCTCCCATTATGGGAGTGATTATAATTGTTAGTCCAACTCCAGCCAAGAAACAAAACAGAAGCAACCAAATTAAAGGCAGCAAACGAAATCTTAGTCTCAACAATTCCCACACAGCAGAGATTATTGGACCGCACAAAATTCCTAATTTCAACTTGTCTAACAGGGTCACCGAGGCCCCTAATATTCCATATATCGATAAACATAGAAATAAAACAGAGGGCAGAAGGGAACGCTACCGACGTTTATGGGGCCTCCTCCTATTCGTCCCCTTATGAGAATCATTTGAAGGAGTGATCACAGCAGCTTTAGGGATGCTTTTCTGGCTGGAGAGAGCCTTCAGACCAGACTGAGGATCATCCCGTTGGCTTGGCGCAACAGAGACCGGATCCTCTTCCTCTTCCTCGTCACTACTGCTACTAACTGCACTCACCTCCTCCTCTGAATCTTCTTCTGAAGAAAGGGCCATTGTCGAGGCATTTCCAGGGTTTGAGACTACTAAGAGCCATTGAAGATCCAGCAGAACCAGATTTCACAATGTCTTGCTCATTTTGGATTTCCACTGCCGAGGGAGGCAGGGATGGATCATCTGTCGATTTGGCTTTCAAAGCCGATATTGGAGGTGTGAAGTCCACCTTCTCTTTTTGTCCCAGATGTTGCTTTTTCTTCCTATTTGTAACCTGTTTCCAACCATTAAGCTATTCTTCCGAGGCCTCATTCAAGGATGGAATAACAGGAACTGCAGTAGCAATAGAAGGCGCAACAAATGCAGGAGGTTGCTTGGGATTCTCCTTCGCCAGACAGTTATGACCAAATGCACAGCATTTCATGCACGAGTTTGGTCTCCATTCATAGAGGATCGAAACAAAGAATGCCTCATCATCCACCCATACCTCAACCTCCTCACATCTTTCCAATTTTGCAGAAATTTCTACACAGACCCTTGCAAATGATAGGCGCTTCATTTTCTCAGTTAGAGGATCAACATAAAGAGGCCTACCTACTACACTTGCTATCTCACTTATGCCCGGGGCAGACCAATAGGCAAAGGGGATGTTCTTCAAACGAATCCATACCGAAACCGAAGATTGGAGGTCCTTCTTCAGCTCCATGGTGTGGTGCCACTGCTTGAGAACAAGGGGCACTCTAGCCACAGTTAAGTGGCCTTCATCCAGAATCTTCCTCCTGAATTCATTATCATGAATGATAAAGAAATAAAACCCGTCATCATTAGTTAAGACTCCGACAAATGAGAGCCCCAGGCCTGTTTCAAAGCCGTCTCAGTAATTTTAAACGGCACATTCTTTCCCACGAAATACCCTACCAGGCAGCTGTTCCATTTCGGATCTCCAGCATATCTTGCATTTTCAAACAAACGCACAATAGATTTCTTCCCAATTGAAATGGGGGGAGCAAAGTCTAGATCATAACCTTTGGCAGATAAGCTAGCAACATTTGCCCTAGGAACGGGTCTGCGGAGCTTTAGATCTGTCACGGTTTAAGGCATCAAGACGCCTTACATCACGGCCTCGAGAGGCATATCAAGCACGGCTTCGACTACGACCATTGGTAGCCTGAGGCTTGCCTTTACCCCGGCCCAAAGGATCGCTGCTAGACGAAGCCATAAATTCGAGAGAAGCGAAGCAAGACACTGAGGTCGCACTAGAACCTTAATGCGGATCAAAGATAACCCACGATACAAGCCATACCAGGAGCAATGCTTCAAGTAGATTTATAGGAGGGCAAAGGCGAGACTTACCTCCAAAAATCGCTGCCAATGGCCAACCCTGGAGTTCGAATCAGCTCAGAGACCAGAGGCGAATTAGAATCGCACTAGAACCCTAACACCGATCAATGAGACCCAATGATTCAGGCCAAACCAGAGGAAACGATACGATCAGTATTTGACGAGGGTAGAGGCAAGGCTTCCCTCCAAAAACCGCGTCTAATAGACGGCCGAAGCGATCGCAACAGCTCACAAACCATAAACGGAGCAACAATAAGTCTGTCGCCCAGTAGAGAGTGAATGTGAACAGTAACCCGCGAATCTGAGAATGGCAAAATCATTTTACTTTCGCAATTATTCATCTTTCATAAATCCAAGAAATTCACCACTAACTATAAAATACAAATGCCTCCGACTATCCCTGTTAATCATTACTCCGATCCTGAAGACCAACACAATAGGACCGGAATCCTCTGATGTTATCCAATGCTAATGTATAGAAAGCATAGGCTTGTTTTGAGCACTTTAATTTCTTCAAAGTAATAGCACCGGAGGCATGACCCGACCAGTTAAGGCCAAGAGTGTATCGCCAATAGAAGGGACGAGTAATTCTAGAGCTAATATGTGCAACAAACCCCAACTTTTGGAAGGGAGGCATTTATACAGAGCGTATGTCCCTTCTACCGGCAAAGATACACTCCTGGCCTTAATTGCCCGAGTAATGCCTCCAATACTATTACTTTGAAGAAATTAAAGTGCTCAAAACAAGCCCACGCTCTGTATACATTAGCATTGGATAACATCAGAGGATTCCGATCCTATTGTGATGGCCATAGGATCGGAATAATGATTAATGGGGATAGTCAAAGGCATTCGTATTGTATAGTCAGTGGTTTGGATTTATGAAAGACGAACAATTGCGAAAGTAGATTGTCATTTTCGGATTTCTCAGGTTACTGTTCACAAATCCTCTCTACTAGGCGACAGACACTGTTCATCTGATTCTAGTCTTCGAGCTGCTATGGTCGCTACAGCTGGCCGTTGGGTGCGATTTTTGGAGGAGAGCTTCGCCTCTACCCTCCTCAAAGTCTAACCGAAGCATTTCTCCTAGTATGGCCCGAATTGTTGGTTCTCGTTGATCTTCGTTAGGATTCTGGTGCGACTTCTGTTTCCCGTTTCGTTCCTATTCGTCTTTATGGCTTCGTCTGGTAGCAACCCTTAGGGTCGAGCTAAAGACAAGTCTCGGGCTACCCATGGTCGTAGCTAAAGCCGTGTTTGGTATGCCTCTCGTGGCCCTGATCCGAGGCGGCTTGGTGCTTTGAATCATGACAGATCAAAAGCCCCGCAGACCTGTTCCTAAATTAATGTTGCTAGTTTATCTACTAAGGGATATGATTTAGACTTTGCTCCTCCTATCTCGGTTGGGAAGAAGTCTATTGTGCGCCTCTAGTATGCTGGTGACCCAAAATGGAATAGCTGCTTGGTGAGATACTTCGTGGAGAAGAATATTCCGTTTAAGATAACCGAAACAGCTTTGAAGCAAGCTTGGGGATCTCATTTAATGGAAGCATTAGCTAATGATGATGGATTTTATTTCATCATCATACCTGATAATGAATTTAGGAGGAAGATTCTTGATGAAGGTCACTTAACTGTGGCCAAAGTTCCTCTTGTGCTCAAGCAGTGGCACCACACTCTAGAACTGAAGAAGGATTTTCAATCTACAATCCCGATATGGATTCGTTTGAAGAACATTCCCTTTGCTTACTAGTCTGCCCCGGGTATTAGCAAAATAGCAAGTGCAATAGGTAGGCCTCTATATGTGGATCCATTAATTGAGCAAATGAAACGCCTTTCATTTGCTAGAGTATGTGTAGAAATATCTGCAAAACTGAAAAGATGTGAGGAGGTTGAGGTATTGGTGGATGATGAAACATTTTATGTTCCTATTCTTTATGAATGAACCTAATTCTTGTTCAAAATGTTGTGCTTTCGGCCACAATTGTCTGGCGAAGGAGGCTCCCAAGCAGCCTCCTGTATCTGTTACGCCCACTGCTATTCCTTCAGATCCAGCTCCTTCACAAGTGAATGAAGCCTCGAACGATCAACACCATGGCTAGAAACAGGTTACAAACAGGAAGAAAAGACAACAAACGAGGCAAAAAGAGAAGGTGGTCTCCACCCCCCATCTCAGCATTGAAATTTAAATTGAAAGTGGACTTGTCCCACCCTCCTGCGACCGGTTCAATCCAAAATGAGCAAGATAGCTCAAAACCTGGTGCCGCTGAAGCTTCATCCTCAATGGCTTTAGTGGTTTCTAACCTTGAAATTGCCTCAACGATGGCCCTTTCTTCGGAGGAAGACTTAGAAAATGAGGCTAGTGCAGTCAGTAGCAGTAGTGATGATGAAAAGGATCCTATCTTTGTTGCACCAAGCCATCGGGATGATCCACAGTCTGGACTGAAGGCCCTCTCCAGCTAGAAGAACACTCCAAAAATGTCTGCTATGGCGACTCTTTCGAATGCTCCTCCTAATCAGGGGACAAATAGGAAGAAGCCCTCAGGCGTCGGTAGTGTCTCCTTACCGTCCTCTGTTTTTATTTACTATGTTTATAGGAATATGGAATATAATGGGCCTTGGTGACCCTGTTAGACAAGCTGAAATCAGAAATTTTGTGCGTTCCAACAATCTCTGTTGTGTTGGAATTGTAGAAATCAAAATCTCTTTTGCTGCTTTTAATTCAGTTGCCTCAATATTATTACCAGGGTGGAATTGGACTAACAATTATAATCACTCCCATAAAAGGAGAATTTGGGTGGGGTAAAATCCCCGGGAGGTAGCTTTTTTGGTTAACGCCTCCTCTGATCAAGCTGTTCATGGTAGATTAATTTGGCTAGCTTCTAGCAATGCTTTGTTTTTGTCGGTTGTTTATGCAGAACACCATTTTGTTTCGAGACGGCTTCTATGGGATGATCTAATCCAAACCAGCTTTCTCCATGCCGCTTCTCCCTAGATTGTTGCAAGGGACTTTAATGCAATTAGAGACCCCTCAGATAGGGTCGGCAGCTCTAATACTTAGATTCTTACCTTCGATGATTTTAGGGAATGCCTTGTTCAGGCTAGTCTGGATGATCTTCGATATATTGATCATAGATACACCTAGGCTACATCTTCGGGCCTCAATCAAAAACAAAGGAAAATAAATAAAGTGTTGGTTAATGCCCGTTGGAACTATGAGTTCTCTTTCTCGGAGGCCACTTTTTTAGCTTCGGGCATCTCGGACCATACTCCTATGGTTGTTAAAATATTGCTTGTCTCCAAGTCTTGCAAGCCGTTTAAATTCTTCAACTTCTGGACTTCGCATCCGGACGTTGCCAGATTGGTTTCGGAAGTTTAGGCTTCTCCATTCTATAGATCTCCTATGTTTATTTTGTGTTCTAAGCTTTGGCTTCTTAAATGTAAACTGAAGCAACTTAATAAAGAGTCTTTTTCGGATCTATCTATGAGGACGGCTGAGGCTAGACGTGCTCTTCAGGCTACCCAGGATGCTATGCAAACTAATCCTTTGAATTCTCAACTTGCTAAAATCGAAAAACAGCAAATCCACGCCTTCTCAGACCTACGCCTTCAAGAGGAATCGTTCTACAAACAGAAATTTAGAGTGCGTTGGCTAAAAGATGGAGATCTTAATACCAAATTTTTTCATCATTCGGTAAACAAGAGACACCTCCAGAATAGAATAATTTCACTGACTAATTGGGATGTTACTACTTGGGATCCTGCTGAAGTTCAGAATATGTTTGTTGATCATTTTCGTGAATTATTTACTGCTTCTACCCCTACGATTCGTCCATCGAAAGAGGAAATCCGTGCGGTGTTAAATCACTCTCTAGATGAGGATCAGGTGCGTTTCTTATATAGTCTCATCTCAAACATGGAAATTCAGGATACCCTTTTCTCTCTTGCAGTGGGCAAAGCCCCTTGCCCCGATGGATTTAATGTTGAATTCTTCAAACATTCATGGGATATTGTTGGTACTTCGGTAATCTTGGTAGTTAAAAAAATTTTCGTACCAGGAGAGCTGTTGAAATAAATCAATACTACCATCCTTGCTCTAGTGCCCAAGATCCCTAACGCCTCGACTATCCATGACTTTCGGCCAATTGCTTGCTGCAATACTATATATAAATGCATTACCAAGCTCATTGCTTGCCTCAAAATGCTTTTGTAAAAGGTAAACACATCAGTGATAATATTCTGCTTGCCCAAGAACTTTTCAGTGACTTCCATCATGATCCCTACCGGCCTAAATGTGTTATTAAAGTTGATTTTTGGAAAGTTTACGATATGGTGGAGTGGGATTTTATTGAAGTATGTTTGCAAGCCTTCGACTTTCCTCAAGAATTTATTGACCGTATTATGGTATGCATTCGGTTCCCCAAATTCTCCATATCCCTAAATGGTGAACTCCATGGCTTCTTCGCGAGCGGTAGGGGTATACGTCAAGGTGATCCAATGTCACCCTACATTTTCACTATTGTGATGGAAGTCTTTACCGGTTTACTGGACATTCAAGCTAGCCATCCTACCTTCAGCTTCTTTTGGCGTTGTAAGTCTATTAGACTTTCTCATCTGTTCTTTGCTGATGATGTGCTTCTATTTTCGGAAGCTAGTATGGCTTACGTTGATCTTTTAAAGGCAGGGATTGATTCTTTCTCCAATTGGAGTTGGCTGATTCCGAATTTAAGTAAGAGTGAAGTATTTCTATCCGATGGATAGTCCAGCCTTCATAATGATATTCTGAACAGGCTAGGCTTCCAAGTTGGATCTCTTCCCTTTCGTTATCTTAGAGTCCCAATTATTTCGGCAAGATTAGGAAAGGCAGATTATGGTGCACTGGTGAATGCTATAACAGCTCGTGTCCAATCCTAGACACACAGATTTCTATCATTTGCGGGTAGACTTCAATTCATCAAATCGGTGCTTTATTCTATTCAAGTTTTCTGGGCGAGTGTGTTCTTCTTGCCGTACTCAGTGCTTGACCGTATTGAGAAAATTTTCCGTCAATTTCTGTAGAAAGGACCGATGATGGGTCCGGGTGGGGCTAAAGTCTCATGGAGTGATGTTTGTCTCCCGAAAGAGGAAGAAGGCTTAGGAATTCGCTCTTTAAAGGAAAATAATATTGTTTCAATGCTTAAGCATATCTGGATTCTCTTTGCGGACAATGAATCCCTTTGGTGTAAGTGGATTCACTCCATGTTTTTAAATCGTAAGAATTTTTGGATGGTCCTATTCCTACTTATTGTTCCTGGGCTTGGAAAAAGCTTCTTCGCCTCCATGATCTTTTTCAACAACATTTTAAATGGGATATTGGAAATGGTCAGTCGGTTTCATTTTGGTTTGACCCGTGGCATCCCAATGGACCGCTTTATCGGCTCTTCTCCAATTAGGTCATCTATCGTTCAGGCATCTCTTGAGTAGCCTCTGTTGCCGATGCCTTCTCTACTCCTATGGGCTGGTATGTTATTAATATTATGGCCAACTGGTGGGATCCCCGTCGGTGTTCAACCAGCAAGAAGACCGGTTCCAATGGATTCAACATCCCTCGGGGCGTTTCTCTACTGCGTTTGCTTGGGAATTATTGAGACCCAAAGGAAATGTCATTCCCTGGTCCTCCTTCGTTTGGAGTACATCCATGCCGCCGAGATATCAAACTCATCTTTGGCTGATCACTCGTAACCAGTTGCCTACCTAGGTTCTGCTCTTCTCTTATAATAGGCTTTCGGTAGCTACTTGCCCCTTATGTTCGTGCAGGCCTGATTCGGTTGATCACCTATTTTTTGCTTGTCAAATTCCGAGTAATCTTGTCTCTTATTGGGCTGCTAAGTTTAATCCTACATGGCAAAACAAGCCGTGGCTTGATAACCTTGCCTGGGCTTCCAAGCGCTTCACGGACAAGAGCTTTTATCAATCGCTGGCCCGGGTTAGCTTTGGAGCTCTCTATTATATTATCTAGAAAGAACGAAACAATATCCTCTTTCGAAATCACTCTTTTCCTCACGGCGATGAAGATGCATCTCCAAAAGGCAATTAAGGACAAAGCATCGACGTTAAAGCATGTTATGGATACCCCTAAGAATAGAAGGCTGCAATAAAGCTAGGACTTGAGTCCGTCTATCTTTGACTGATGGAGGGTCGCTTAGTCTTGGCTTTGTCTTTTGTTTGTTAGGGTTTCGGTTGTTGTTCCTTCTCTAGGAACCATGGCACCCTTACACTCTTTCTTGACGTCTATCTTTTTGAGTGTTTGTTTTTTGCTGGTGCCAGGCCTCCCGTCTGTATTCTTTTGTGCAAAATCAATACATATCTTACCTTTACAAGAAAAGAAAAACAATTGCGAAAGTAGACGGTCGGAATGGGATGATTTTTGGAGGATAGCTTCCTTTCACCCTCATCTTCCATCCCACCAAAGGGTTTTTGCTGGGATGGTCTGTATCAAAAGTTATCCGCAACCCTAGCTCTGGTTCGTTTTCCCAGTTTCTACACTGATTTTCGACTGGTTTTCTTCATCCCCCGAGAGTTCCTCTTGGTCGAAATGGGATGATATTTGGAAGATAGCTTCCTTTCACTCTCATCTTCCATCCTACCAAAGGAATTTTGCTGGGCTAGTCTAGATTTCGAGATCTGCATTTTTTCAAAAAGCGCACGCTTAGACTATCTGATACGGCTGTTGTGAGTTTTGGTGGTTCCCGTTAGTTGTTTGGCCCCATATTTGGAGAGGGAGGTCGTATAGGCTCCCTATTCCGACCCTCCAAGTGACATCCACTCTCATGACCTGTATCTTCAGGTTTCGTTGTTTCTACTTTGCTTCAATTGTCTGCTGCCGCGAGGTACTGGAAACGGCTTCTTCTGGATTTCTACTGATCCTGCTACGCGAGATTGGCCTTTTACTCGGCCTAAGGGTGTTGCTAAAGTTAATACGGGTAAGTATTCTCCTTTCGATGGTGTTTTCTTTGGCTGTGCTTGGGTTGCAGACAAGGTGTTTGTGAAAATGTATGTATCTGCTGTTGGGGAAGAAATCAAGGCTAGAGAAGCCCGACCGATTGCTACTGCATCTAAAGGGCCTCCAATCCCCTCTACTGGTGTTGGCTCCTGGTCGAAGTAGCCTAGTATGGCCTTGGCATCCTCATCTGGCCCTGCTGGAATGATGAACAAGCAACAAGCCTCACAGGAAATCAACGCTCACCCATGCCCGTCTAGAGGACGAAGCCACTTACGGTCAGCCTCCAAGTGTCCCATGCATCGACCAACAGGCCATCCGAATGCTCCAGCTCACTCCTGGGCAAATGTGGCCCAACTCGCGGTGAATGGCTCGAACTTATCCTACATTCCACCAACGTTTATAGATGGGAAGGCTGTGGTTAATTTACCGGATGAAGCTCTTAATGCAGTGGACCCGAAATGGCATCAATGTTTCGTTCAATGTCTGTTAGGCTGTTGTCGGGATGGAATTGGATAGCCAACTATGATTCTTCTCCGAGGGGCAAGATTTGGGTCAATTAGAACCCTTCGCTTATTAAGTTTGAAGTAATCTCATCCAATAATCAAGCAATCCATGGTAGGGTGGAGATTCTTACTTCGAGACTTTGTTGTTGCACATCGATGATCTATGCGGGACACTCTTTTCTAGCTCGAAGGCCTTTATAGGCAAACCTAATTAGAATGAGTTCTTGCGTCCAAGACCTGCCTTGGATAGTGGCTAGGAACTTCAATGCCATCAGAGATCCATCTAATAGATTTAGAGGTTCTATCGCCTGGCCTCCCTATTTTGATGAATTTAATCAATGTTTGCTTCAGGCAGAATTGGAGGATTTGAGGTATGTTGGACTTCGGTTTACTTGGTCCACATCATCAGGGGCAAACCGCAAAGCGAGGAGAGGAAAATTGATCGGGTATTAGTGAATGCTTTATGGAGCTTGCACTTCTCTTACTCAAAAGCGACGTTTATGACACCGGGAACTTCTTATTATTCTCCTATGGTGGTAAAAAGGTCACTCAGCCGGTGTTGGCCCACAACATTAGGGATAGTCCTAGTGGTCAAAGCTCGTCCCTTCCCGCCCAAGCCCATCCGCCTTCTCTTGGTGGTGCTAAGCCCGACTCGAGATGAGCAGATCCTGCTCCGTCATTCACGAATGAAGACCAGCGGGTGGTCCTTCCCCCGCAAGCTTCTGCTGGACCTCGTGGTAGAAGCCGGGCTAGGTCGGGTTCCAAACGCCCTCAGCCAAGAGATCACAAAGAAGGGATTCAAAAACCCCTTTTGCTCGTTCTTGGCGATTTTTCGCAGAAATGACTTGGAAGGAGGGCCACTCGCGGTTGCAAGAGTACCCTTGATCTTGCAGCAATAGAAACTTTCGTTGGAACTTAAGAATGATAGTCATTTGACTATTCCAGTATGGAGAGGAAACTCCCCCTTATCTTCTAGTTTTCGCAAGGGATTAGCGTCGTTGCTAGCATGGTGGGAAAACCATTGAAGAGGCTATTTTATGATACAACAAATTTTAGGAAGAAGAATGGATTCAATCGGATCGATGCAGGGATCGATCCCGGTCGAGCGGGATCGATCCATGATGGATCCGCACGGTGCATGGATCAATCCACACGGCTGAGGCCCTCGACCACGATCGATCGAGATCGATCCATGATTGATCCACATGGTGCATGGATCGATCCACAATCGATTCGATCCGCGCATGGTGTAGGGACTGATCCCACTCGACCAGCATCGATCCGCAGGATGTAGGGATCCCGCTCAACCGAAGATCGATTCACGATCGATCCGCACAATGCAGGAACCAATCCCGCTTGACCGGCATCGATCTGCACGATGCAAGTACTAATCCCGCTCAACCGAGCATCGATCCACACGGTGCATGGATCAATCCACACGATCCGCACGGTGCATGGATCGATCCACACGGTGCAGGGATTGATCCCGCTCAACCAGGATCAATCCGCATGGTGCAGATATTAAGCAACATAGACTATATTTCCACGGTATAATTGCATACCATGAAAACTAACACTTAAAGAATAATAATTATGAACTTATAGGGCATTAATCATAAATCAAGCTATGATGGCCAACAATACTATTCAAAGCATCGCTTTTACTATCATGATCACTCACGTATAAACTAAAATCCACTCACATCATACAATAATTTGCAAAAAATATATATCGTACCTAGAAATGGCTTCAATTTCTATCTTAGGCTAAATGATTCAAACATATATTTGACAAGTTAAAACAATGACTTGTCACAAATTGAAATTAAAATAGATAAGATTCTATATCATCAACTACTAATGCGACACTTACTGAGTAATATGGAGCTACGGAGCTGCAGACACCACACTAAAGGGTTTAGATGCATCATTTTCTATGAAAGCATATAAAGCAACTAGAAACAACTGTGAAGAACCTGTTCCAACCACAATGTGACAACCCTCTGTTATTGCATTACCAACCACTTTATGGAGCTGAGAAATCTCCTTGGCAAGCTCAAGCTCCAAAAACCAACAGAGGTTCCCAGCATCTGAGAAGTAACTAGTGAACTACTAGCCCGGTATCACCACCTTGGTTTTGTCACCCATTTCTTGCCGATATCTCTCATACATTGTAGGATCACCACTGCATGAAGGAATGTTGAGCTTAAGATCATGAGACCCATGACATGTGCTTTTATATAATATGTCCACAAAAAATGGCTCACCTTTTTAACTTGTGAGGACATGGAACAAAGACAACTAGAAGAGGAATGATGCAACAAGAAAAAGCTCTATGGCAAAGGCTATCAATTTGTGACAAGTAGTGAACTTATCGGTCCGTAAAATTATTCGACCTCCCTGATATATTTGCCTCCTAATTGCCCAATATTTGGTCCATTAGTCTAACAAAAGAAAAAATAGGCCTAACAATATTAGTCTTGTCCAATTCAAAAAAATATTTCCTACACGCAGGCAAGAAGGCCATGGTAATCCTAGTAAAAGTTTCCTCATAGTGAAGAATAGATGCAAAATTTGTATCCCAAGGTGGCATCTGTATACAAGATATATTTCAGGACTTACATCATGTATCAAACTAGTATACCTTACAATCCACAAATGAAATTGCAATTCTATATTAAAACAGTTTCATCCTACGTAGTCACGTGACAAAAGTACTTGTTCCTGCACAATCTTTCGCCATCTTACCAGCATAAATTTTTCAAATCCTCTAATTTCTTTTTAGAAGTGGATTTGTTAGAAATAATCATCCAGTTATCTTTCTCTTCTAGATATCAATATGATTAATACGACACTCATGCCATGCTCAACACCATGCTCATATCAGTCGCTTAACAGCATGCATGGCAACCCTAGTACATACAAAAAGACATAGCAACAAATGGGTGACAAAATCACAATCCTAGGCCCTAACTAGCAATTTCAAAATTACCTCTAATAAAAACAACATGAAGTGGAAGTCGTTACTTAGGATTTTTTTTTTTTTTTACCACATTACTTGGAGTTAAAAGAAATTTTCCTTGTCAATTCCAAGCAGGCAGAAAGTAGATTACCAAGATCCCTACTAAACCCAATACATTAAATTTTAATAGTGGTTCGCTAAGTTATGTATTAAGCATTGAAGGATCTTATGACTAGCACATCACAGTATGTATAGAAATAGAAATGTTTAGCTTACTGGTCAAGATTGATCACATTTCTCCCATCATCTGCATCTCCCCCATTTACAGCCAATGGTGAAGGTGTTGGGTGCATGTTTTGAATGGAACTAGCTTCAATTTGGGACTCTTCATAGCATCTTTTGGCTTCTCCATGGAAACTCTACTTACTTTCTCTCTCATATTCTTTCTCTGTCGAATAATTTTGAGCACTAAGCTCACATTAAGTGCAACGGATAGCACTAACATGTGTCTTGGTGAAAACAGAGACCGAAGATTTGCCATTTCGCTAGAGAAACAAGATCTGAAACCAAAAATATGGAGATGAGAGTAGTACTAACTAAAATAAGCAGAAAATGCAGTATCAAGTATACATAGACAAAAGGAAAAGAAGTACAAAAGAAACAGCAAATAGATGCTGGGGAAAGGAAAAAGGTTTATAGATGCAATCTTCATCGAATTATTCAGAAAGTTAAAAAGGCTGGCAGTTCATAGGCTGCTTGACAGATAGTGGATGCTGGCAAAGAATTAAAGAAACAGTTAATGGATGCAATCTTATCAGATGAAGCAAGAAGCAAAAAGCTTAAAGGAGTCAAAAAGCTTTATTTTTATAAAATGATTCTCCATTAACATTGCCAAACACACTGAGATATAAATATGCACTGTTTAAAAGTATATTACGAGCCAAAACTAGTTCGGCACTCAACGACATGATAAAAAGGACCAGCGATTAGCTAAAAATATGTTCTTGAGGAGAGGCACTTTGACTTAGCAAAGCTCTATTATGGGACTGAGCCCCAAGCAATTAAATGCTTAGCCAAGAATGCTCCGCTTCCTCCTTACCCATAGAACCAGTAAAGTGAGCTTCGGATGAGATAGCCACCTCAGCAATAACTTGACTATAGACAAAAAAATTCAGGAGCAATGTCAACATATGGTCTTGGCACTTTATGTATGGAGAGAGGTGGGACTTATCATACAACTGAAGAGTGGTAGAACAGATTTGGAAAGAACTGGCCACGTATCTAAAATTGTGCCATCTTGTACTTCACTGAACTTGTGTATCTTTGTTGGTTATGAGGGCCATCAAACGAAGTACCACCAGTACAATGCAACTTTAAAATTAGAGCATATATTCATACTATATTACAGAAAAATCTACAGTCAAACTAGGAACCGGGACCTTAACTGCATGATGACAGATGACCCATCTGAAAGTTCACAAAAGCTTCCATCTACCATACGGAGAATTGATAATCAAGTTACTCAAGCCAGATTCTTTCTCACAAATAGCACTATTGAGGGAGAGAAGGAGAGACGGAACAAGATTATCCATATTTAGTACCAAAAGCTAACTATTGTGCAAATTTTATTCTTGATTGCCAAAGTCAATCCATTTTCTAACACTTAAAACTTCTGCAGAGACCGTTAAGTCGCATAACATGATCCAAGAGCTCGGGTGCAAGTTCAACTCCCAAAATCTCTCCTTTCTTTAATGGGCATGTTTCTTCCATCATTATGCTCCTGCTCTCCAATTGTCCGGTTAATGTGGTTCCACTCGCATCGAACATTAGAGAAAAACTACTCCCACCTCTCAACAATTCGAACTTTCGACGAAATCGTCCAGGAACAGTAATTATGCAAAAGCCTTTCCATAAATTCACCTAAAAGAATCCACACATGCAAGGCAACTCTCATCCACGCCCAGTCGCCCAGTCCGAGTTAAAACGATCTCTATCGCTACAAATTCCTTCTACCACCAACCAAACATACACGAAAACGACACGAAGAGAGACAAAAACGCCACCAGCAGTTACTCGCTCCATCATCCTTGCATGTAGTGTTCTACCGCCGCGAAAAACCAAAGCAAAAGCAGAAAAAACCACCAAGCAAGGCCTGCGCAACCCCTCGACAGTCCAACAGGAAAAAAGGAAAAGCAAAACCACACACGACCCGTCGCTTCAAACGAGAAGTACTCACCCCGCAGCGCACGCGAGAGCAGAGGGGTAGCCCTCGAGCCGAGGAGGAAATGCGCCGCGGCGAGAAACCGCTAAGACGCCGAGCGAAGTCGCTCGTCGCTCATTGACAGCTCACGAAAAGCGGAAGAAAGGGAAACGGCTCGCTCGAGGGCCCCCCGCGGCGTGGCCACCGCCCTGGTTCTGGACCGCGGGCCCGGCCGGCGAGGCAAAGCGGCGGAAGGAAGGAAGGAAGGAGGGAAAGAGAACAGGTTGGCCGTTCCGCCAAGAATTAGCGGCCAACCAGTTGCTCCGGGGAGGAGGCGGAGGCGGAGGCGGAGGGCGGCCGGAGAGGCCGAGGAGGGGGGCGAAGACGCGGCGGAGGTGGCCACTCATCGTACGGACGGCGGAGAGTGCGGAGCTGGCCGTAGGGAGGGGAAGGAGGAAGGAGAAAAGTTTCCGCCTTCTGGAGTTGCCCGCTCAAAAGGAGAGATCTTTGTCTTCTTCTCTCTTTCAAATCAATTAAAGGAGATATTATTGTACGTCA
Organism: Eucalyptus virginea; assembly: GCA_014182375.1. Classification (NCBI taxonomy): domain Eukaryota; kingdom Viridiplantae; phylum Streptophyta; class Magnoliopsida; order Myrtales; family Myrtaceae; genus Eucalyptus; species Eucalyptus virginea. The sequence goes on along the minus strand of CM024515.1, from coordinate 18,570,735 downwards.
CTGCCACTCCCCACTAGTGGGTTTCCATCGCTTTTCACCGCTTCTCTCCCATTTTTTTTGCTTCCCCCCCCTCCCCCTTTTTTTTTGGCATTTGTGTAAACACATATAAAAATAAATAAAAATAAATTATAGTAAACATTTTAATTTTTATATACGTCGCACAATTTGATATCATAATTATCTGATAATATGACATTATTTTAATGATGGTATAATCTTAAAATTGACTTTTTTATATATTATTATCAGGTCAAGTTTTTCAACAAATGACTGGTCGAGGTGAGCTATAATTAGATGAAGTATAAAAACTAAGAAATATTGTTTCTTGAAAGGAAATGAAGGACCACAATACATGAAAGGAGTTATATGATATGATGGATTGCATTGATCAAGAATTGTTTGTGAGAGTAATTTTTTTCCAACCAAAAAAAGAGTCAAGACTCGTAGTGCCAACAATTGTGTTACTTCCCCAAAGTCGAAGCTAAAGGCTTCTACGTCAAATGATGTAGGGAACCATATTAATGATATTTTGGAAACTGACTTGAGTGGGGAGCATTTGGAGAGAGCTGAGATTGTTGGATGAGTAAGGAAGGCTGCGTTGAAAGAAAGTTAGAGTGAGCTACACCTTATTGAAATGTGGGTAATGTTATGGAGATGTTGATTGATTGAACATAAGATCAATCTCATAAAGTCGGTCTACTCAGAAGTAAGTTATGGTCTCCGTCCCGATGAGTCGCCTGCTATTTACTAATGTTTTGTCTACATTTAATTTGAGCAATGACCCTTTATCTTTGTGGCATGTAAGTGTTGCATTTGTGAAAATATGGGAAATGGGTGACAGGCGTGTATGACAACATTTATGTTTCTTTATTTCTCTATTTTTCTGTTCTCCGGAACAGATTTGGAACAGAAATCCGTTTAGTAATGTAATTTCATTTTTCTATATCTAGAACAGATTTATATTCCATAATTAAATTTGGAGCAGAAATCAGAAGTTAAAATTTTTAGCTTTTCTATTCCTATAATAGAAATGAGAAATCAATTTTTTTTTTTATCGTTTACTTTCATCACCGCCCGTCACCCACTTCCCACCCGTGGGATGCTACATGCCCGCTATTAGTTGCCGCCCTCCCGCCACCGGTCTTGGCCACCGGAGTCGGCCGCCTATCGCCAATTGCTGGTTGTCAGATACCGGATGCCTACCAGTTGTTGGCCGCGTATCGCTAATTGTTAGATGCTGGAGGCTCACCACCAACCACCGGATGTCTGCCACCGACCGTCCACCGCTCACCATCAGCTGCCAGATGTCCGCCGTTGACCGTCCGCCACTTACATCTAGCCACCGGATGTCTGCCGCCTACCGCCCGCCGCTGGACTCCATATGTCAAATGTCAGACGTTGAACTCCAAACGTTGGACGATGGTTGTCGATCGCCAAACTTTGGCATTGGACTCCGAACTTCGGTCGCTTGCCGCCGATCACCGGACTCTAGCGCTGGACACCGAACTTTGGCTGCCTACCACCGAACACCAGATGTTGAATGTTGGTCGCCGGATGTCGAACTTCGGCTACCAGACGCCAGTCGTTGCCACTCCTAAAAATAGAAATTTTGAATTGTTATCAAGTGTGTTTCTTTGCTTAGAAACTCGTTAATGGAATAAAAATTGAGAAATCAATTTTTGGTTAGAAATTGATTTCTGTTATTGAAATTTTGTCATGGACGCCCTCTTTATCTCTCTCTCTCTCTCTCTCTTTCAAATCAATTAAAGGAAATTTATATTGTACATCACTGCCACTCCCCGCTAGTGGGTTTCCATCGCTTTTCACCACTTCTCCCCCATTTTTTTGCTTTTTTTTTTGGCATTTGTGTAAACACATATAAATAAATAAGAATAAATTATAGTGAACATTCCAACTTTTATGTATGGCGCTCAATTTGATACCATAACTATCTGATAATGTGGCATTATTCTAATGATGGTATCATTCTAAAGTTGACTTCTTTATATATTATTATCGAGTCAAGTTTTTTGACAGATGACTGATTGAGGCAATCTATAGATGAGGTATAAAAATTAAGAAATATTGTTTCTCGAAAGGAAATGAAGGACCACAATACATAAAAGGAGTTATACGATATGATGGATTGCATTGATCAAGAATTGCTTGTGAGAGTAATTTTGCTCTAGCCAAAAAAAAGTCAAGACTCATAGTGCCAGCAATTTTGTTACTTCCCCAAAGTCGAAGCTAAAGGCTTCTACGTTAAATGATGTAGGGAACCATATTAATGATATCTTGGAAACTGACTTGAGCGGAGAGCATTTGGAGAGAGCTAGGATTGTTGGATGAGTAAGGAAGGTTGCGTTGAAAGAAAGTTAGAGTGAGCTACACCTTATTGAGATGTGGGTAGTGGTATGGAGATGTCGATTGATTGAACATAAGATCAATCTCATAAAGTTGGTATGCTCAAAAGTAAGTTATGGTCTCCGTCCCGATGAGTCGCTTGCTATTTACTAATGTTTTGTCTACATTTAATTTGAGCGGTGACCCTTTATCTTTGTGGCATGTAAGTGTTGCATTCGTGAAAATATGGGAGAGAACTTCTTTATATATGGATAATGTGTATCCTCTTCATTATGAATCTAAAGCTTATTTCACTAGAAAATAGATTCCCAAGTCATGTCGGAGAGAATTTCTTCATGTGTGGATAATGCATATAGGCATCCTTACGTTTCTAAAGCTTGTTTTACTAGAAAAATAGATACCCAAGGCTTGAGGTCTTTAGAATATTGTGTTCTGTGGTTTTTCTTTGTACTGTCAACTGTTATATCTGCAAACAGTAATGATACATGGTTACTCCTTGATGCTTATGACTTTGCCGCAATCTGAAATGCTTCCTGCCATAACTATTTGCAAAACTGGGATTCATTAGGGATCGCAAATATCAAATTGCAAATATCATAATTATAAATATACAAAATGGTGTCATTATTTGAGAACTTAATAATTGCAAATTGAAGGTGGGATGGTGCAGAAACATAGTATTGCAAAGGTGGTGGGGATTTTTCCAAAGAAAGAGGTATGCTTTCTTAAGTTGTCAAGGAAGAGTATAGTGCGAACAAGAAAAGGAGCTATTTAGACACACACACATATATATGGGCCTTTTAGTTCCTGTTAAGATCTAGTCTCACTAACACGTGGCAATCAGAGCAGGGTTAGAAATTTCACATTGACGAGTATCCACTTCGAATCATTAATACATCATTTTGCAATGCCAAAGAAGACACTCATAAATCTGAAAAATTCACCCACTACATTAATTTCAAGAAAATCTTAGTTTCAATCCCCTTGAAATTTAGCTCACTATTCTTCGATATAGTACATTACAGCTTGAGCCGCAAGTGAAAGCATATACAATGCTTCACCGATACTGTAACCTATGATCGATTGTTTCCTTCAGCTGCTAGTGATGTTAGCATATATTATGATCTTCGAGAAAGAAGAAGCACAGTTGGGGTGAGTTTTTTTAGTCAATCGTCAGTGTGTGTCGCCAAAGAACTTAAGATTGACGTAGGTTAGTATCTCATTGCTTCATTAAAAAGGAAAAGTCAGTCCCAATGTTGAATTTGGCTAGGCAGGTGAGTGACTCTTGTCGGGATACACCTTCAAAAGGACAGACAGCTTCTATAAAATTTACAAGGATTAGCAGCAGTGGGACTCACGGTATTGTCTTGTGTGAACCAGTTACTGGACGTACTCATCAAATAAGGATGCGGCCTTGCAATATTCCAACGTGACAGAGGAACGGAAAAGCATGGAGACTAGTGTCACGGGCCGATCGATTGGGATCGTGACCGTGCGGCGACTCGGGCACTTTAGGATCGGAATGGATTGCCGAAGCACCTAAGCCAAGCCTTACTCAGTCGAAACGCTCACTCGCTCGCCTTACCCGGATCGTAGAGAGATAAAGAATCTAGAGAGAAGAGCTCTGGAAAGAAGACTTGCTTTGTATTGCGGAAGTAGTGGATGGTTACAAATGAGGGAGGACACCCCTTTTATAGTTGAGGGCCTCGGATTACATCCATTGATCTAGAATTCTATCGGCGGACGAGATCGCACCGCCTCAACTACTGACATAAATAAAGGAACAGACTTCTGTAATATGGCTCAATGACGGTTTCGCCCGCCCTTGCAATCTTCGGGGAGAAGGCTTGGTGGGAATCCGAGCGAGAGCAGGAGGTCCACGGGCGAGTCGGGGTCGACTTTGGGGAACCTCTCGGGTCGTCCATGTTTCGGCCCGTGACATTCTTCCCCACTCAATCGAGCGACGTCCTCGTCACTCTCAGCTTGGCGGTCGGCCTTCTTCGCACGAGCATGGGCTTTGGCACGAGCTTTGGTGTTCTTGTTTCGCTTCGCTCGGACGCTCATGAATGAAGGGCCACAACCTTCGATGATGAATTCGGATTTGGCACGCAGCTCAGTCTTCGGCTTGGACGGAGCAAGCGGCGCGCACTCAACCTCGAGGAAGAGCGCTTGGATGGGCATGGCGTGTGTTGGAGTAGGATCCAACTCTACCTTTGGCTTCACCTCGGACAGCTTGTTGATGCGCATCACGGCCTTCAAGCTCTTGTCAAGGCGTCGGATTGACGTGATGGTCTTGGTGTCGACCACCCCTTTGATCATGGGGATCATCGACGGGCACTTTTGGTCGAGGATCATCATACACTTGGTCCTCATGTCGATCATGGCTCCCACACTATGGAAAAATTGCATCCCAAGGATGAGATCATAGTCGTCAAGAGGGATTACCTCGAACGCCATTCGGCCTTTCCATCCACCAATCTTGACATCCACGTCGGGTGTTGCTCCTACGCCATGGAAGTCGCCTGAATTGATGGCCTTGTACGACTTCTCGGATGGTTCCACGTGAAATCCCAATGCCTTTGCAACCTCGGTCGACATGAACATGTTGGATGCACCGGTGTCAATCAAAGCGTAAAGCGTTCAGCCGCCCACTTCGACCTCCACGAAGAACATGTCCGTGTTTGGAGCAATTCCTTCTCCTTTGGTCGGCGATCAGGCTTGGACCGAGTTGATCATCCTCACAGCTCCAATCCTGATCTGCCTCTTATCTTCTTTGGGCACCTCCTTCTCTTCCTCGATAGCAAGGAGGGCATTGATGCGACCCCTCTTCGGGCACTTTTGGGTCCAGTGCTGACCTTTGCAAATAAAGCAAGGAGAGGGTGGAGGTTGATCGAACTTACTCGCGTAGTCCACTTGCGGTCGACCTCTTTGGAAGGACAGCTTAGAAGTCCCTTCTCCCCACATCTTGGTTCGGCCGCCTTGATCATGCGCGCCTCGAGGAGTGCTTCTCGTGTCGTCTTCGGGTCGATCCGACCTCCAATCTCTTGCTCGGTTGTTCCTCGGCTCAACCTTGGTGAGGTCGATGAGAGACTCGGCCATGCTCAGCGCACGCGCCAGACTACTCACGTCCCGTCGCTTCAGCTCAAGTTGTGCCCATGGCTTCAGTCCATCCATGAACACTCCGAAAGCCTCATCTTCGCTTAGGTTGCGAATTTGGAGTTTAAGTTCCGTGAACTTCTTCACGTACTCTCGGATCGCGCCTCTTTGCTCGAGGCGATGGAGCATGCTTCGGGCTTCTTGTTGAGCGAACTCGGGGAAGAAATAGTCGCGGAATTCCCTCACGAAGTCATCCCACGTGTTCACGGGATCAGCGCTGCGTTGAATCTCATCGCACCTATTGCGCCACCACAGTATCGCCGTATAAGACAGGAACATGGAAGCGGTTCGTACCTTGGTTGATTCGTCTCGGATGTTGACGGCGCCGAAGTATTGCTCCATGCTCCATATGAAGTTGTCCACCTCTTGGACAGACCGGTTGCCTTTGAACTCTTTTGGCTTCGGCACCTCGATCTTGGTTACCGTTTGAGCAGGCACCGCACCGTTCGTGATGCTAAGTATGCATAAGGCGAGCTCAGTCTTGAGCTCTTGGATCTCCACCTTCATGGCTTTGACCTCGTCCCTACACGGGCTTACCTCTTCGATTATTTGGACGTGCTCGTTCAAACCATCGATCGATGCTTCGAGAACTTCGTCCTTGTCGAACAATGGAGCCGTGGCTTGGTTGATGCTGGTCGTGAAGTCTTTGCGAAGCGAGCCCTCAACCTCCATGATCCGGTCTCGCACATCGTCAAGACCTTCCATGAGCTCGAGCACAGCACTCCGGACCTTCTCGATCTTCTCATCGAACATGGCCGCAGCATCCACCGAGGCATCTCTCTTCTTTGCTTTGCTGCCCTTGACTGGCACAGCCTCTCCAACTATATTCGCTTCTTGGCTTGACATTATTTCAAACAGTTGGCGCTCTTCAATCTCTTGGAAACGGATCTCTCTTTGGCTCTGATACCACTTGTCACGGGCCGATCGATTGTGATCGTGATTGCGCGGTGACTCGGGCACTTTAGGATCGGAATGGATCGCCGAAGCACCTAAGCCAAGCCTTACTCGGTCGAAACGCTCGCTCGCTCGCCTTACCCGGATCGTAGAGAGATAAAGAATCTAGAGAGAAGAGCTCTGGAAAGAAGACTTGCTTTGTATTGCGGAAGTAGTGGATGGTTACAAATGAGGGAGGACACCCCTTTTATAGTTGAGGGCCTCGGATTACATCCATTGATCTAGAATTCTATCGGCGAGCGAGATCGCACCGCCTCAACTACCGACATAATGTCAACTACCATCTACCGACATAAATAAAGGAACAGACACGTAATATGGCTCAATGACGGTTTCACCCGCCCTTACAATCTTCGGGGAGAAGGCTTGGTGGGAATCCGAGCGAGAGCAGGAGGTCCACGGGTGAGTCGGGGTCGACTTTGGGGAACCTCTCGGGTCGTCCATGTTTCGGCCCGTGACACTAGCATCCTTATCAGCATTTAGCAGGGACAAAACATCAGCTGTAAGTAGCAGACGACTCACCAGGGTGGAGGCGGGCCTGTAGACAGTTCGAAAGTCCATAACCTTTTTCTAAGCAAATTGAGAATAGAATTCCTTTATGAGATTGATCTCATATTCAATCAATTACCGTATCCGCTATTCGCATCTCAGTAAGGTCAAATTCACTCCAATTTTCTTTCAGCTCAGCTCTCCTTGACTCCACCAACCACCTTAGTTCTCTCCAAATATTCCCCGCTCAAGTCAGTGTGCAAATTGTCATCAATATGGTCCCGTACATCATTTGACCTAGAAGCCTCCAGCTTCGACGTTAGGGAAGCAACAAAATTGTTGGCACTAGGAGTCTTCTTCTTCCTGACAGTCTCACCAATTTCTTCAATAACATTGACATTCTTTGTAATCCCCCATTATGTTATGGAGAGTTTAAAATATTTTCTGTCATGTGAATGGGAAAATACCTTACCATCTACAACCTTTTTTTTTTTTTTGAGAACTCTTATTTTGTTGGTCAACTGAGTATTCATGTAATTTTGGTTCAATAATTCCTTGACTCGAGAATAAAATATTTTAGTATTTTTGACAGATCCACACCATTCATTTTCTTTCAAGTGAGGTGGTGGAAATAAGACTGATTTACCTAGAAAAAGACTTCTCTTAATTTTTTAGCAGCACTTTTCTGTGCTTGGTCCTAGGGTATTCGCCTTCATTAAATTTCAGTCACCGAACAGCAATATTATTCAGTGAATTTCTCTTGGACCTTGTTGAAACTGTGCATCGATTTGATCGAGTTAGCAGCGATACTTCAATCAATCGCAGGTCATAAAAGCTGTGGTGGGAACTGCACGATTAACAAGAAAAGAACAAAGAAAAAGAGTGAAAGACATGCTCATGGAGGAAATAACAAATGAATATCAAAATGAAAGATTTCAAGATAAAAGCTAAGTGTTTAACAAATTAATTAATTCCATGTTCTAAGTTTTTATTAATGTAAAACCGCAGTGTTTTTATCGTGGCTGGCACGGATGAACCTTGTCTTATGTGAAGAATTTCAAAAAAAGTGTAATGATTTTACTTAAAAGAGAGAAATTGAATAGGAAAATTTAAAAAGAAAAAAGAAAAAAAATCATACAACATAAGCCTTCATTTCCGTGCAAAACAAAATAGCGGAGTATGATTTTTATTTTATTTTTTTCATTTTTCTGATCTCTTGGGTTAACATTTTCTATTTTGAGCTATGTTCATTTTAAGAGGCCCACGTGTCATCCATCTTTTCTTACTTCTGCCAAACAGTTTTAGGCCTTCATTGAAATAATAGATATAACGGGCTTTTAGGTCTATTTTCTTTCCTTATCATTTGGTTTTAACTCTTCGATATTTAATCCTCTTCCTCTTTGCTCTGTTCAATCTGCCGTGGTGTAGGTAAGAGTTCACTTGCAGCATACAGGACATCTAATTGCCAACGACATGCTTTACCTATCTGAATATGCTAGTAATCGCTCTAATGAACGAACGAGTGGTGATAGAGCTGCTGGCAAATCATTAATTTCAGAAACAAATAATTCATATGTTGATGATTGTGAAGAGACATGCAGCAAAAGTTTCATCGCTGATCCCATGTGCAAACATTGTCCAAATTTGGCTCCTGACAGGATAACGCCGATTAGCTTCTGTTTTCTGGTCTAAGTGCTATTTTATTCTCTGAACTTCTTGTGATTTTCTAGTTTGATCCTCCAACTGAATGAATTGAGCTCTTAAATTTTTTGAGCTTTATTGATCTGGAGGACTGGCTGGTCTTGAAAAGGTCGAAGACAATGTCGTTCACACTTCTTTGAAGGAAATTGAAACGGATAGCAATGATGTGAATATTGGGAAGGAGTTGGATAAGTTGGAATTTGTGAAGATTTAGAGTGACGAAGGCGAGTTGAATGATCAAATTTCGTAAGAATGGTATGACCTTTAACACAAGTAAAGAGTGCTGCTTTAATTCTTCGAAGACAAATGGAAGAAGAAACTTATCTTTGTCCGAATCACTGTTGTGATACCGGTATGTGGAATCAATATGTGATAATCAACACAAACTCTAATACTTCTAGCTGTCCAACTTCCCATAAAAAAGAAAATAATAATAATAAATCATCGAAAGGGAAATGCCATGCGTGACGGGTACCTCTGAACTATTCAGACCAACCTTTCTGACCTTTATGAAAATAAAAAGCGAAATGAAGCTTTGGTTGTCAAAGTGTTTATGGACATGCTTAGAAGGCTTCTTCCCAATATCCTGTCTGTCACCTAGGTAGATCCGACGGATTAAAGCACAAAAAAAAAAGGTACATTAAAATGTATGGAAGTGAAATATGATCCCGAAGGCATCATTTCTTATTTTATTGGGATAAGAAATCATTTCTTATTCTTCGAACAATTGATGTTCACCGTGATTATACTAACGATCACTACCAGGACATAGGCCGATATTTTTGAGGCAGAAATAATGCAAAAATATCAATATTGAAATGAGTAATTCCAAGTAAAAACTCAGTTTAATGTTGGGTGATTATTACGACACGAAAATAAAAAGCCCGAGTCATGATCGAGAATGAAAAGTACAACAAAATAGACTAGATCGGATATCGGTCACACCTCCATTGTCAGGATTTTTGGCCATTCCATGGGAATAAATTGACTACACTGTCTTCAAATCAAATTACTTAAAAGTCCTTGCGTGGCAATAGATAGGAAAATACCGGTATGGAACAATGGTCCGACTTGCAAATCAACCACTAATATTACTCTGCCAAATAATAAATAAATAAATAAATTTTAGTTAGTCTAATGATGGAGAGGCGGGAGGTTTAAAATTTGGGAGCTGTTTAATCGCTAGTCTTAGAAACTGAAGATTTATTTCTTTCCATCATTTTTTTTTTTAAATAGAGATCTATTCCGACATCCGAGTGTCGAAATTGTACCGAATCCTAATGCAAAAATCAATTGGAAGGTGAAGCAAGCAAAGCAGGCAAAGAAGTCACTCTCTCAGCAACAGTAGCAGTAGCGTAGGAAAGAGGTCAAGTCGTACCAAAGTCTCATCCTCCAGACCGGCTTTTTCCCTAAAATTTTATAATGTAAATATTTTAATAACATAATGTCCACTTTTTTTTTCCAATTTCTTGAAATAAAAACGAATTAATTGATTGCCAGACGTTTTCATTTAATTACTCCGGAAAATTGAAGGGCTCTTTAGCGTTTACTTCTGATGAAACAAAGGATCGACAAAATGGAGCCAAGTAATTACCATGGTGAAGAAGATGTGTTAAGTAAGAAGAGAAGCCTGACCTAATTGATGTTTACTCATTATGAAGCCTAACCTAATTTACAATATCTAAGGAAGTAAAACAAGTCGAGAGGAAATTATATTAATAATCATTGATAATCTTTTGTAACTAATTGATTTTTCCCATATTCAATCCGCCATAAAGAAATTAATTTAAAGACTTTTTTCAAGTGTTATCTAAAAGGCTCATGAAATGAGTTCAACAAAAAGTTTTTGCAATAGCTGAGATGAAGTCCATCAATAATTATGGTAATTTAAAAAAAAAACATATAAAGATTATATGATTTTAATAAGAGTTAATATCCTGAAAATCCCCAAATTGATTGTGATAAATTTATTCTAAATTAATTTTTTGATTATAAAAAATCTTAAACTGGTACACTTATGATAAATTTACCTTAAATGATTACAAAAAATCTTAAACTGATATATTTGTGATAAATTTATCCAAAATTAATTTGTTCAACTACCACAAACTCCAAAATAGTATATTTACTATATATTAAATTAGATTAATAATACAAAAATCACAAAAATAATACAACAAATCTCAAATTAGTATACTAGTCCATTTGTCACATGTTATTCAAATTAGTAATTTGATAGTAAAATTTAACGAAAATTAATAGATAGTAAACAGATTACGAGTGTATTAATTTGGGTAAATGTACAAGTTTAAAATTTTTGATGATTTAAAAATTAATTTAAAATAAATATATTAATTAGAGATTTTTTAGAAAATAATCCTTTTAATAAAGCATTAGCCAACAGTATTTTCAAGATAATTAATTGAAGATCCGTGAATTCACTTGCGGGGCATTATTAAAAATGGAAGACAGATGCAGGACATTTATTAAAAGAATCAAACTTTTCAGGGAATCAACCTATTTTTTGTACCAAAAGATTTTCTGCAGAACAAGACCAAACGAAGACAGAAATCGAGGAGAGTTGCCTTGTCAGCTCACTTCCTTTCTCAGTGACCTGTCCTGAAGTCCTCGAAACTTGAAAGAATTAAATTTTACGAGGTGAACGAAAGTGTTCTTCTGGAAAGTGATGGATGAGAGGAAAGAGACGAGCGACACGACACGGTGGGATGTCTGTCCGTCTTGTCTCTCGTACCTTGCGATCATGTTTTCTTTTCTTCTTTCTTTTGTGTTTTTTCAGTATTACGAGGCTAAAAATGTTTTTCTTCTTCTTATTCCCTTCTGAACCACTCAGTTTCCAATTTCACGCCGGTTAATATTATCACGAGGCAAATCCAGCTCATTAGTCGAAAATGGATGAGCACAAGAAAACTCTTTTGAAATTGCCTTTGCTGCTTTTATCTCTATCTCACATATTGATATAGTATGAAGTAATTATGGAGTCAAATCAACTAATATACTACGATTTAAAAATGAAGCTCTAAGAAAATATTAATATGGAATAAAAAGAGATTCTAGTTTGAAGAAAGGGAGAGAATTTTCACACTATGACTGAATCTTTAGAAATTTCTACACCCTTCACTATAAATGCTCATGTTTCTCTTAATCCTCCTCTTAAACTCTGCACTTCCAATGTCTTTAAGATTAACTATCTTTATGAGGTTTCTTACCTTAATGAAGATAATAAAATCTCTCAAACTCATCTTTCATTGATAAATTCATATTCTATTTTTGCTAAACCATATTTTTTCTCTCTTGTCACATTCTAATATAGAGTTTTATATAGATTTCGTTTCCTCCCGACGTTTCATTTTTCTTTTACGGACAACACTTCATTAACTCGTTAAGAATTTCAGTCATGCCCATTAGGCTGTAACAACTTTCTATATTGGAGAGAACAGAACAATTAAATTTGAGTAAGACATTCTCAACATATAGGGAAAGAGGAAATGACGAGGGAACTTCGTCGTGCTCATAGTAGTTCCAATCTAATTTGATCAAGGATTACTATTGGCCTTTCCACCTAAACCAAGGAAAAAAGGAAGGGGGCAGTCAATGCGGAGGTCGGAGGCTCGCTCGAGAGGTTTTTTCTTCATTAAATGTTCAAATCGTGGTAGATTTTCTTTTTGTTCTCAAACTTGCAAAAAATTTCAAGTTTCTAAATTTAAAACACTATTTCCTAACAACCCTTCATTCTGCCTTTGCCAGTGATGCTCCGGTGAAACTCTGGCAGCTCCTATGACATGAGCAAATACCTCCACATCACTGACAAATGATGCTTGATTTAGACGAGCCATTTGAAAGTTAGGAGTCTTTGAGTTCCGAAAGCTAGCTAGTCAAGCTAGTCAATGTATAATTACCTTCGGAATATAAGATCCATTTGTATTGGCGTTAGGGTCTATCCGTATTATGAATAGTAATGTTACGTAATATCTTTCCAATGACACAAAAATCAAAATGATTACAGATAAGAATGAAGAATTTGGGAAATGACCTAAAGATTTAGCCCGAATGGGCTTTGCAAGTTTGGTTCAATGTCGATTCCTTGAAAAAAGTTCATAGGTTGAAAATTTGGGAACCAATTAGGTTTGGTTCGGTTTTCGAGGTTGAGCCTTAAGGAACTAACATGTTCTGTGAGAGAATTAACCTGGTTGATTCCAAAATAAAAATTGGCCTGGAGCCTATAATTGATTTTTTCTGGAAGTATTATAAAAGCCAACAACTTCAAATAGTAATAGGTCCACTCCTTCTAATCAAATCGAAACTTATTATTACAAAATTAAAAACCTCGTGATCTCACTCTCTCTATCTCTATTTGGTCTCAATCTCACTGTCGAGGTTCGTGCTGTTGTTGTCTCAGGTGCGATCCAAGATAAGTTCCAAATCGAAGCTACACTCTACACTCCATTTTTCATTTGAAAATACAAGAATTTCTTGCTATTTTCTAGATATTAAAAAATGAAGAGAATTTAAGAATATTATGTCCTAAATATCTTGGTTATCTAAATTATATGAATTAGTAATACCAGATTATTAGCAATTTTGTTTTGTCAAAAGAAAGTTACATTCATTAATCAGAATGATACTCTTTTTTTTTGTCAGTCCTACTCTATTCCTACTCTACACTCACTCTCAAACTTTTGCCTTGTCTCTTGCAAGGCGTGGGAGTCGAAACCCAATCCTGAAACTTACGCGTCCCCATCCCATCCCCCCTGAGAATGTGGGGATTTGAACCCCTCACCTCCCCCTTCCATGTTGGAAGGGTGGCCACTGGGGCGAATCCCTGTGGTTAATTAAAATGATACTTGAGAGGTACATAAAATGCTTTCAAGCCTAGCAACTATAGAACAAAACAAATGTTGGGACGCACATCAAAATATCTGCAACTAGAATCATACTCTCATCTTTCAAGAACAAATTTAATTACAGGAATGTTCGGCAGTCAAGTATCAGATTTAGTGATGAGCACATGTCGAGATCTTTCATTCTGTTTGTCACAGCTCGTGATATGCATCTAGGTTTGACGTCCATAGATGACTTGGACTTGTTTGCTTATACTACCTCCCTTTCTGGTAGTTCCCAATGGGACTGCAAGTGTATATGTTACGCTATGCAATTTTGTGACACAAGACAAGTCATATCACACGCTTTCTTGATCATCATGGGCATAGTGATAGAGCCCTAAAATTCGTTTAGGAGGATCGATGACGCTACATAAATTATGGGTTTGATACGAGATAAGCAATCTGCAACATGCAGGAAAAAAGATATATGTTATGGCTGCTCACAAAACTTTGGTTGCATTATATTTTTGGATTGCTGGACTTTGATTTCAGTTACTTTCTAGGTTGAACCTTTCGTTTCTTCTCAACTATGCATTTTGACTATTTTGCAATCAAATTTCCAGCAAAAAAGAAAAAAAGAACAAAAAGAGCTATAAGTGGCCATTCGTGTGGCAATTTCAGCTAGCCTGGTGACAGATGGTACTCACGTGGCGTCGTGTGGGCGTCACATTAGCTCAACCAAAATGTTCAAAAGGAGGGTGGGAGGGAGGTAGAGAGAGATAATCAAATTTTCATCGACATGTTGATCATGACTAGATGGACCCTCGACACATCTTGCCCATTATCAAGCACCGGCGATCCTCATCCCTATTCCCTAGTCACAATAATAGTTCACTCGCTACTATGCGAGGTGAGGGCTACGGGCCCTCGGCCACAGATGGAGAGGCGCATCAACCCTAGCTCTTTGTGCCTGAAATGCAGTTGGACAATTGTTGAAAGCGCTCTAAGGTCGCAAAGAAATCGAAATTCACTACGCTTAGATGATCGAAGTTTTGTTTGCATTGTCTCAAATGGCTTTTTCTTCTTTTTGCCCATCTCATTGAGTTTCTCCCGTGTGAAATGAGAAGGGAAGATCGCGTGTGAAGGACCAGGCTCCTGCGCCATCGGTTGACTATAGCTGGTACGTGGGAGTTTGTTCACTTTTCCTTTTTCCCTTTTTTTTACACGCCTAATTTACTTGCGAAATGCGCCGTCTCTTTGGTCATTCCCCGGAATTTCGTGGCAGTCCTGTGTTTGATTCTTTCGACAGTGATGTTTCGCATTGATACAGAAATTACATTATTCAAAGCTCAATTCTTATTTTTTCGTAATAAAGTTTATTACATTGAAATTCATGAGTTTCACCATTTTTAATATATTGAGTGAAAACGGTACTCCAATCTTAATTGTCTATAAATCTCATTGTGCAAATCTTCTCATAAAAAATAGCTCGGTCTCCTGAGAACTCTTAAGGACGTGGAAACCTGTCAAATTCACCCTCCTCGCCATTGCCGGTTCAGGGCCCAAGTTTGGGTACTCCCCATAAAATAGGGTCTCAAGGAAATCGTTGGCCCATTCAATCCATCCCTTCAGGTCTATGAACTCGTTGATATCAATTTTCATAATCACCATCCTCAAGTACTCCTTCCAAGGCCATCCTAGGTAGCTCTTGAACGAGCCCTTGATTGACACAAAGTCGGGGACGGGGGTGTTCTGCGACATCTGGATCAAAATCCCCGTGTCATCCTCCTCCTTTCTCGTTCCCGAGCTTCACCATGTTGGCCTAGTAAGCTATCGGCCTCCTGACGAAGATATTGCAATTTTGGAAGACGATGGCTGCATCGTCGAAAATGAAGTCAATGGTGCCTTAGACGTGGCAGTAGCGGTACAATTGCCACCGGGAGTACATATAGAGCATGTCTTGGTAAGTCTTGAAGCTATAACAATAGAACACGGACTGGTCCAAATTGATTAAAACTGCAACGGCTTGATGCTTTCAACGTTATATGAGTTCTCACGGTGAAAGAAATGAATATTGTAGCTTTCAATGTTATATGAGTTCTCTCTATGAAAGAACTAAATATTGTAAAGTGGAGCTTTCTTTCATTTTACATGTTCATTGTGCATATGACACAAGATTTGAATTCCGTCTTTATATTTAGCATATGTATAATAAGAAGAAAAATGTTACCGCTGTTTTATTAACCATGCACTTATTCTACAACCGGAAAAATTGGTCCTCAGAATATGATAGAAGCCTGTGGGATAATAGGCGCACATTGCAATAGCTTGCGATTTTTGAAAATGACCATGTTGACTTCCAATCACTTTTTCGATTGGCGAATTACGAATCGCGGAGACTGGTCACGGGCAAAATGAACTAAATATAAATATGAGGTGTTTATGGTTAGAACCCATCAATTTAAAGGGAAAAATTCATCTAAATAAGGTTGTGAAAAATATACCACTTTATAATTATAAATTACTTTTCTCTGGCACTGACATATTTGTGTGGATGTATGGACAGTTGAATAGACAGTCCATAACACGTCCATCGTAGAGTAAAAGCAAGGAAAATCCAGCGGTGCAAGAGGGACCGCCCTCTCTCTTGCAACCCCTCTTTCGTCTTCTTCGCATATCCACGCCGAGGTACCCCGCTTTGTCTTGCTTTTCTTACCTAAATTTTCTTCTTATATATTTCTTATAAAAGTAGGATATTTACTCAATTACAGTTATGGGGTTTCTTATTCAGGTCATCATCTTCTTTGTCCTACTTATTTTGCACATGAAGAGAACTTGACTTCAGTACTTAACCGGCAGTTGCAAAGGACTATAGATTTGACCTCATCTTTGAAGCGCTTAGGAGAACGAAAAACTCGACCGAATCCTCTATCCTTCGCTTCTGGATGCACTTTTCATGGAAGAACTTCACGTTCTGCTCGTCTCTTTCGGACAACCTTAACATCCGAATCACTTGCTCCTGCAATAATATATATCCATCCTTTTGCGTCACTAGTTTGTATGTACTTCGTGCGCACAGACAGAGTGAGAGAGAGAGTAACAAAATCGCTTGCTGTCTCTTGGGAGGACAGGCGTCGAGCGCGATGAACTCGGACGAGCAACAATGTCCTGTTGGGACCGGGAGGCTGCAAGATGGACACCTCAACGGAAGAGGACAGATCCGCAAGACGGAGAGGCCGCCGCAACGTATTGGTGGAAGGAATCCAACGGTTCGGAGCCATCATGAAGAATCCATGGTTGCACACCGCCATCTCTAGATTGAACGTGGAGAAGATTTGTATATGCGCAACTGGAGATTGCAGCAATCTTCCATGTCCGACATCAACAGAAGGAAAAAGAAACCCCAAAATGAGGAAGACCCTTAACGCTTCGTTAAAATGCAAAGACTACACAGCTTTCCAATGCATGGGGAATCCTCACACCCTCGATGCAAACAAAAATAAATTCGACAGGTCAATTCTTCCCGTGCTCATGGGTGACTCCTCGTTTACCTCCATTGAAAGCGAGAGAGAATTAAAATTAAATGCGGACAGACGAGGCGCTTTTCTAGGAGTCTACACAGAATATTTACTATTGACAAGCAAGAAAAAGGGAGAACAGCATCGAAGAGTTATATCCAAGCGAGAACGAAGATTCATAATAACGCCTGCTAGATACTCACTTAATAATTCTAGATATTATGCTAAAATTATGAGTATATATGAATGCATTGGTTGGTCAGATTCGACAATTTTTCTGAAGCTTATCTAAGATTAATTTGATAATCCACGAGGAGAATTAGTAATTCGTAGAAAAAATCAACTTGATGAAAATCAGTAAAAATCAGATGTTATGACAATTTGATTGTTTATTTTAAGGACAAATAGGTGAAATGCACTTGCGGGATTTCATCGTTCTTGCGCCCATGATACATAAGCACATTTGATAAAGTTTTCTCAAACTATACCTAATGTGACAGTCGTGGAACTATGGAAGAACATTGGTGAGCGGCTTGCCGAAATGGTCAGCTGAGTAGATTTAAAATGTTAAACAAATTGTTTCATGTTGCATATAATGTTTATAGTATAATTGACTACATAAATCTTTCGTTGGGCTTGTCCTATTATTAATATCTCTAACGAATTAAGCATGTAAAAGCATTTCGAATTATTTTAAATTATTAGAACATTGTATAATTTGCTAAAAGTTTGTAGCATTTAATGTTGAACGCTAAAAAATTACAAATTAAAAGATAAAGTACAATAAAAAAAGGCAAGAAGCATAGCAAAATCGAATTTTTGCTACATGTCATGTTTACTACATGCAAAAGAATCTTTATTTTTAAAAACTTTCCAATGTCAATTTCTTTCATACATGCGACTAGAGAGTTTAGCCTCTTTCATCAAAATTTAAATTGTTGTAAGAAAAGATGATCGATATACTAAATACTAGGCAATTATTTTGTATTCAAATATATTAAAGTAAGGCATTAATTGCTTACCTCCCTATTATCTTCATTATCGTAAATGATGATTTTGTCCGCATATAGTTAGGTATATTCATAGTGAATGTGCAACTCATAACACCATGGAAATTCATGTCATATTATGCTTTCTTGCTGTGACATCTTTAATATATATATCGATATAAATTTATAAACTTGTATCATGTATTAATTACACTGCATTGATGATCCATTGATGTCAATTGATTGTACTTTAGCTAATTGATTGTTATTTTTATTTGGTTAATCATATATGTTATGGGTTTTTGTCCATTAATAATGAGATTTTTTGGTAATTAGTGTTTATCAATTGAGTATGTTCTTATATCTATTATTATTGTTGTTGTTGTTGTTGTTAGAATTTGTAATCATTATTATTGGTATTTTTATTATAAAGACAACGTATATCTAATGTCTATTATTGCTATCAAAAAGGATTTTCTTATATTTATTATTGATTAGCATTTTCTTCTACATATTATCATAATTATCATAACACCACTGTTATAATTATGAAAAAAAATGTGCATTAATGATGTCAAATAAATTAATGAATATCTCATATGCATATAAAAATGGGTTATGAGGATCCATTACCGTAATTAATTTTTTAGTCTAGTTAAATAGTCTTGGCTAATTATCTTCAAGTAGATGATTGTTCCATCCCTAGTGCCCTTGCTCGTATTATAAATCACATTAATGATTTGTAGTGCCTTTTCATTTTCGATGCTAGGTTTCGAAAAAAGGTATGTGGCAAATGTCGCTAATTCATTAGGGAAATTGATGCAAATTTTCATGAGAAAATACACCGGGAGTACCAAAACTCGGCATAGGTAAATACTTTAGTACCAAAAGTTCCAAAAATGTATACTTAAGTATCACTTTTTTGAAAAAATTGGACAATTAAGTGGGGAAAAGTACCAAAAAAGTCATAAACCTATTGCATTGGTACCAATTCAGTCCTAAACTTTTCAATTGAACCAATTCAGTCCTAAGCCTTTTATTATTGGTACCAATTCAGTCCATCCGACCAATTTCGGCCGGCTGACGTTGACGTGGACGTCGGATGGATGCGACGTGGTAATTTTTATGATTTTTTAATTATTTTTTCGAAATTTTTATTAATTTTTTACTAATTTTTTTCTTTTTTTCTTTTTCCTTTTTTTTTTTTTCTGTCTTCTTCCTTGCGTTGGCCGGCCGAGGGCCGCGACCCTCACTAGCTCGCCCGGCCTCTCCCAGGGCCGTGGGCGAGGCTGGCCTCGCCTAGATCGGCCGTCGACGAGGCGGCTTTGCCCGCGCGGCCTTGGGTGAGGCCGAGCGGCCCTTGCCAGCCGCCGGCGAGGGTCGCGGCCCTCGCTCGGCCTCACCCAAGGCCGCGGGCGAGGCGGCTTAGCCAAGATATGGGCGAGGCTAGCCTCGGCCGCAGCCCCGGGCGAGGCCGAGCGAGGGCCGCGACCCTCGCCGGCGGGGCGCGGGCCGCTCGGCCTCGCCCAGGGTCGCGGCCGAGGCTGGCCTTGCCCAGATCCGGGCGAAGCCTCCGCACCGGCGGCCTTGGGAGAGGTCGGGCGAGGGCCACGACCCTCGCCGGCGGCAAGCAAGGGCTTCGCGGCCCTCGCCCAGTGGCCGGCAAGCCTCACCAGAGGCTCGCCGGCCAAGAAGAAGACAGAAAAAAAATAATAAATAATTTTAAAAATCGAAAAAATAATTAAAAAATCATAAAAATTTCCACGTCAGCATCCGGCCACCGACCGACGTCCACGTCAGCGTCAGCCGGCCAAAATTGGCCGGATGGACTGAATTGGTACCAATAGTAAAAGGTTTAGGACTAAATTAGTTCAATTAAAAAGTTTAGGACTGAATTGGTACCAATGCAATAGGTTTAGGACTTTTTTGGTACTTTTCCCCAATTAAGTGCCAAGTCCGACAGAGTAGCCAGAAATTTGATGTGGCATATTTTTAATAATATAAGTGGTCTATGTGACTCATCAGAAAGCTAACTCAGCAATCCTTGTCTAAAATGACATTGTCTTTCATATTCACTTAAGTGCTAGTCGTGGTTAAAAAATGATCATTTAAGTGTTAAGTTATGGTGTAAGTGATCACTTATGTGCCACTCGTGATTAAAAGTGAACACTTAAGTGCCAAGTTTTGTAAAAAGTGAACACTTAAGTACATAGTCTTAGTGTCTGCGTGGATAATTTAATCTTTATATTTAAAATTAATTTTGGGGGCTTATAGTGTGATGTGGACAATTTTTTTTTAAAAAAATTGCCACATAAATAATTTTTTTTAAATAATTACCACCTCAGTAAATAAATTTGTCAAAAAATGTCAAGTTAGCACCTTAGTTGGAATTTCTCACTGTTGGCACTTAAGTGTTCCATTCTTCTCCGATTTTGATATTTAAGTTTACCTTTTAGAACTTTTGGCAAGTGTCATCCCGTGCCAAGTTTTGACACTTTCGGTGTCCACACCCCCAAATTTTCATGTATATTCTCATCATTGTAAGCTAGACCGTTTTCATCTTCCATTTCTATATAATCTTTATCGCTTTCCTTTTTTTTTTTTTTTTTCCAATTCCTTAAATCGAAATATCATAACTTCTTTCCTATTCTTGTAGATCGTATATACCTTATTTCATGTAACTAATTGAGCCGAATGATACAAGGCTTTCACGTCAAATTTTGAAGAGGGAAGATCCTATAGAATCTTATCCTAAATTTTCTTTTGCTAGGCTCATAGCTAAAAGACCTACTTTTTTAAGACTACGAGGATTATTCAAATATGAAATATTTCATTGTCCCAAGATATTTTATCTTTGCCTTGAATTATTGGGTTTAGACATTACTTCAGTAATTTTTACTCATTTCAAAGTTGTAGCAACATACTTCTTTTTCTAACTGTTGATTCCTACATGATACACTTTTGATCAAAAGAATTTCCACTAATTATAACAAATTTTCCTTTTTTGGATTTGAAACTTCCTTGAACCGGATCCTATCGATTTAAAAATCATGAATCAAATATACTTATGAAGTTATTCCAACTTATTAATTGGCACTAACCCTAGATCTTTGCCTTGAAAATTGAATCAATACTTTTTACTCGAGCTACATCACATACTGTTTACACTACAACCCAAGAAAAAAATGAGGACTCAAATGGAACAAAACGAAGGATATCGAGTCAAGAGTACCTTTATTCCATTATGATATAATAACACAAAAAGGATGGGTGTAAGAATCCACAACTTATCATATCCTTTAAGTTGCATCTTAATTTCTACCACATCGTTTCAAACGAAGTTTTATAATAAGATTCCTCCAGTTTGGAAACGATGTCTAATTGATTTAAATAAGGAATCGCATTATATACACGTATTGATCATTCATTGACAGTCTTGTAGCATACAAATTAATATTTTTAGTCAACTCAGAGCAAATATACAGGAAAAAAACCATTGATCTTATTTTAATTTGCAACTAACACTTACATTTAAAAAAAAATCTTTTAAATTGGGCTTACGCTATTTACACCCTTTAAATGGATATAATACTCCCGGATTTATTGAATTGACGAAAATAACATTAAGAGAACTAATTAATACTCCCGGAAGGGTAAAAGTTGCTATTTATTACAAATTCAAAAGGCAGATATTATCATAAAAATATAAGAGCGTACTTAAATAAAAAATATGTTTTATTCCACCATCTTATGTTATTTCATTCATGTCCATATAGACTTCATTTCTTTTCTTCTACTTACTAATGTCCTCGTGTTGCTTTCTATGAAGATCTTTTGTAATGAGTTTACGCCTTGTTGGTGATCTTTGTTAATTAGCCTATAAATAAATATAAATTATAATCCTAAAGAGTTCACAACTTTAATTAAAGAATTCTCTTGAAAAACAATTAAATAAAGCATTGTATATTATAAGGATCTTTTCATATTGAACTTTAGAGAGACATTGTAAATATGCTAATCTTGAGATCATCAAGCGTTTGTATCCTTAATCTTTGTGCTACTTACTTGAGAGTTATTTAATGGGATAAATTAGGGATAGTAAGATCTCAATATTAACATTTTTTTTATTCGGCTTTAGCCCTTTTCATACAAAGAAATGTACTCTGTTAATATACTTTTAAGTTTGAATCTCAATCATTAAATTTATCAATGTACTCTAATCTTAGACGATTCTTGTAAAAAAAAAAAAACAATGAACACAAGCTTCTTCATTTTGAACACAAAAGAAGAAGAAACAACAAATTAGGAAAGATTGATACAAATTATTAGATTGATTGATCTATGTTAAAGATATATATTTTCTCTTTCATCAATCTTAGTCTTGACGACGACTAATTTTGGACAAATTAAATTTTAGAGTGTCTAAAACTATACAAGAGGTGAAAATAGCATGAGCTTCGATCTGTTAGTTATTAATTACTCTTTCTTTATATCTGTTTATTTAAGCTTCTTTTATAAACACATGGATCTGAATTTTTAGTCAGATTCTTCTAACAATTATTTCTTACTCAAATTATAAAAAGTGGGTCTTCACAATTAATGTATAAAGCTCTCTCTTAACCATATGGCGCTCTCCGTGTGCACCATATTTGAAATGTTTGCCAAGTTTTTATCTTTTAATGTAAGTGAAGGAAAGGTAGAGAAACAAGATTGGTAAACCAGCAAGGTAATAGACATATGATGATATAATAGTAGAAAATTTTAATTGCATCTTATGACTATTATAATAAGTGGAGTCTGTAGATTTGTTTCTTCAAACGTAACCTCTTCTATATATGAATAAAAATTAAAAATGTAGGCCGTGCAAAGCCCGGGTAAGAAAACTAGTTTTGCTTTTAATTGAAGATTTAACCATAATTATTTAATGAAAGTATGCAGATATCATTTTAGTGAAAAATGTAATTTCTTAGAAACTTTCTAATGTCCAAGAAGTGAAAGTTAGAAAGTTATCACTATAAAAGCAAAGCACAATAAAACAAAAAAATTGGTACCATAAAATACAAGGATGAAATAATCATAATTATTTACTCTCTTTTGACCGTCTCGATTTTTAAATTTATTTTTTTGGGTACCGTTTTAGTTATGTACGTTAAAATATTCAGTCAGTAGATACGACGAGTAGCCCACACAAAGTGTGAGTCAAGCAACTAAGAGAATACTCAAGAATTTTAAATTTAAATTGTACATTCTAGCTTAAAATTTAATTCAATGCATAAGAAGTCTTCGAGATGCTTTCATTTTCTATTTTAAAATCGAAATATATTAATTTTTTGAGATTAACATATCAATTACAAGGTTAGGTCCTCATTTTTTTTTTTTTTTTTGTCTAAGCCTATCTTTTATCTATTTGACAAGCCACTAATAGGGCAACATATTAGATAAGATTTTCCAATTTTACCACATTCTGTAATTGATATTTATATTTTGGAAGGTTCCCCGTTAAAAATTTCCCACTCACGAGCACGCAAGCATGGTTAAGTTCGCCATAAAATAAAACCAAAATGTGATTATTTGTGCAATGATTCATATATGGTCCTGTAGATGAATAGCAAAAAAACACATTTGATTCTCTTCGGATTAGGTGAGTCGAATTTGAATAACCAAAAAATTCGATTTCTTTGGAATTTGTTTATTTCAAATATGGATATTGTTCTTTTAATAGTCCATTCGGATCGGGTGAGATTGGTTTCGGGTCTTCTGGGAGGGTACGTGCCTCTTCTCAAAATTATGCTAATGGAGGGAGGCTATTTGTGATCAAAAAACATTATAGGGGGGACTTTGGGGGATTTGTGAGAAATACAGGGCGGGCAATATGGATTTTCATTTTCTAAAATAGTCCGGCCTACGAAGAGTCACGACTTCAAATGGCGCTCTTTCTCGTTCAAGAAAAGAAGCGCGAAGAGAATCGGGATGCTGCGGAGGAGATTAAATGCTCTGCAATTTTCAAGAAGCATGCTTTCCCTTCTCAAATGGTTGATGGTCCTCGCTTAGCACGCACGGGTTGGAACTTGTGGACGCAGCATCATTGCGTCCCCTCTCTCTCTTCCTCTCTTAAAATCCATTCAGTCCGTTCTGATTCTGTTTGTCTAGCTTGTTCCTCTTCTTTTTCGTAACAAGAAAATGGTTTTTTGGGGTCGGTTCTGATTCTCCTTTGCACATTCTTTTGCCTGTGAATTTGATACTACCCTTTTATGTTTCGATCGGTCGTTCTTGTTTGTGATTTTATTTCATGAGAGTGATGATATCGTTTGCTCTGTTTTTCCACTGAGTGAGTAGGGATTGAAGTGAAACCCGGCAAGCCTTATGCTCAGAAGCCAAATGGGTCGAGGCTTCGCATCTCCCAGGTAAAACGCTTCTCTGTTCTTTGATTTTGGTTCAATGCAACATTGAAAAGTCCAGATTTCATCAGGTTTTTTTTATTGGTTTTACCTTAAATTGGATGTGCATAATTTTGGGCAGGCGACACTCGGGTTTGGTGTTGCCACCACCAAGAGCACGGTGCAATGCAATGTGGCCAATGCGACTCCTGTATTTATATGCTCCTTGCTTCCGGGAAAAGAAGAATCTGCTCAGATAAATTTGGAATTCGAGGAAGCCCAGCAAGTCATTTTTTCTGTTCTTGGTGTTCGCAGTGTTCACCTCGCAGGTTACTACGTGCGAAAGGGTCGAGAATTTGATGATGACTCGTATCCTTGGTTGAGTTATGTTGTATTATTCCCTCTTACTGTTATCTCATTTCTCATATATTTTTGTTTTCTAATTGTATAAGATGATCGATTGGTACACGTTGGGGTGAGCTAAAAAGGTCAAGAGATACTAATCAGTGTCCTTACGGACTTCACTTTCTAGACTGTTTCATACACTAAATATAGAAGCTTCATTCTAGAGTTCCGTTCCTTTATAATGATTATTAGAGAGTCCTACGGAGAAGATATTGCAGACACTGAGACAGATATTTCTGAGGACGACGACAAGTATGAAGATAGCTTTATCAATGATGGTGATGTTGAATTCCTTCCATCTTCTCCTATGCTGAATAAATCAGGTGCTCGTAGTTTAACAATGTTCTTTTCTTATTTCTCATAAGGCATTTGTTGATGAGCTTCTACTTTGAAAATTATGTATGCACAGCTCTTCAATCTTTATATCTAAAGGGGAAGAAAGAAAAAGCTCAATTTTGAGAAATCAATTGGATTTTATATAAAGAACAATTTGGAATCTATTGTGATTAGATATCGATATCATAACAACGCAATAGACCATTTTGCTTTGTTGAGTTACGCATCTAAAGTCCTTGGAGTTGGTTGCTTTGTTCAATTCTCGACATTGCTTGAATTCTTTTTGCTTGATATTAGTGACACCGAGAAGCAATTACAACAACATATGCAACTAATCTTTCACATTTTTCAGATTCAATGAAATATAAATCATTAAATAATTTCCATTTTGTGTAACTAAGTACCAGTTGTCCAGCCATGCATTTGTAAAATGAAATTTGGAGCTCATTCTTTTCTATCTTAACTGCTCAAGATTGTTGCATCAGAGTTGCTTGCATCCTGCATCAAAGTAGGACCAGTGAAAACCCTCTAGTAACTCTTGTTTCTGGAGGCAAAGGCAATATCCTATGACTTGTTGCTTTTATATTTTAGAAAGAAAGATTATTAATGATGTAGTATGAAGAAATTGACCTTCCTTAAACAATTGCTGTCAGCATTTTTATTTATTTATCAATAATATGGTATCAACTATCACAAACAAAATATACTTAACTGTGGTGCCATAGAGAAAGATTATGATGTTTGAGCAATTTGTATGATTATGTGACCATAGAGAAAGAATATGATGTGGGAGGATTCTGCTTTTATTTTTGTGCATGCCAGATAATCTTATATAACTAATATTATTCTTCACTTTAAAATCGTGAAATTGCTTCTCCTTCTTATATTCATGTGATGTCATTGGTGTTTTTTTCCTTTGGCCTTCACTGTGATAGAGTTGTCATATTGTATTATTATTCTGTTTCTTATGGATTCATTAATGTTG
Organism: Eucalyptus virginea; assembly: GCA_014182375.1. Lineage (NCBI taxonomy): Eukaryota > Viridiplantae > Streptophyta > Magnoliopsida > Myrtales > Myrtaceae > Eucalyptus > Eucalyptus virginea. The sequence goes on along the minus strand of CM024515.1, from coordinate 18,544,620 downwards.
TAGGATCTCGCACCATGCCAGATTTTATTTTATAGTTGTTAGCATTCTTGATTTTGAAATTTCAAGTTGATTTTCCTTCTTATATTCGTATGATGGCATTACATGGACAAGTACAGATATGTTGGTTGCTCTCATTATGCTCAGTTTTGCATCTTCAATTTAGGAGAAAGTTTATATGGCGTGTTTGCAATGTGAATTTTTAACAGCAGAGGAGGAGAAACCAAACCACAAGAAAGGAAGAAAGGGAAAAGACCGTCGTCGACGACTTAGGAAAAAGTATGAAAAAAGTGAATCTGATAAGATCAATAGCTTGCCACAACAGAATTCTGAGGGCCTGTTGTTAGAATCCGATGAGGAAGATTTCTTTGTATCCTCTCTACTTAAGAAAAAGTCTTATGCGAAGGACTCAGAAATAAATGTCCCAGTTGTAGTCATTGAATCTCCATTAGATGTTGTCAAGAAGAAGGGAAAGCAAGATGGAAGCACCACCGTGAAATCATCTGAACCTTTGCCTCCTACTGTTGTTGGCATTGAACCTGGAAGGTAATTTATTAAATTAGAGACTTAACAATTTGTTACTTATTTTACTTTTTCCACGAGAAGAGAATTTATTGATTTGCTGGAAATGCTTCGTCTTCGCACTTATCTCAATTTGAATAGCTTGTGTAATGTCCAACTGAAGATAAGTGGTTAAGGAATGGACTCTTGACTATTGTGAGACAGGAACTTATGTTTTAGTTACTCATCTAAAGCAGAAGGCCTGCCTATAAATATTATAAAATCAGATACACATGGATGCACATGATTTCATCTAACACGTTGATACATTGGAACCAGCACTGCAATGAAAATGAAGAGTAAATTGCATATTGTGGAGGGAGAGATGCAGAATCAAGCATGGCAGGAAGATAAGGAACCAAAAGCCGAGGATCCGAGTAAGGAGTGAGTACCTTTATGTCCTCACGTTCTTGTTGACCTCTCATTATCCACACTCACATATATAACGATGCTTGGTTGAAAGCATTGATCCTATAGCTGGGTGTCCTAGGGTTCATTCCACATGTAATCTTTGACATGATGTAGCAACAAGAGTTTGACCCATCTTGAAATAATGAAAGACCTCCATTTGTAGGTCCCCCACTTCCTACCTTTTATTAATTTCAGTGACCCCACACATATGTATATGATGAAAGATTGAAGTACTAGAAATTTTTCAAAATGATTGTGCTTGATGCCTACGAGCAAAACTCTTATTGTTATGGCTTGTTAGTGCAGATAGCTAAGCATGAATACTTCAATAGTAAATGTGGACCGATGACCTTTCTACTTGCATTTGCAAACGATTTGTATTAGGTCTCATGGCAAGCACTGGTCAGTTGCCTAGACAGTAATGAAAGTGATTAAACGATCCTCATAACAAGGAAAAATTGAACTTTACCATGGATTTTCTTTTCTGTGATGAATAGGAGATCTGCTGTTGAAATTAAGCAAGCTCTAAGTAGAGTGAATTGCAAGAAGTCCAAAAAAAAGAAAAGGAAGGACAAAAGCTTGCCCCATCAGAATCCTGAAGCCCGGTCGTCAGAACCTGATGGTGAAGATTTCTTTGTATCTTCTCTACTTAAGAAAATGTCTTCTGCGAAGGACTCGGAGACTAAGATCCCAGATGTAGTCATGGAGACACCGTTAGATGTTGCCAGGAAGAAGCAAAAGCAAGATGGAAACACTGCCGTGAAATGTTCTGAAAGTTTGTCTCCTGCTGTTGACGGCAAACCTGGAAGGTAATTGACTGAATTTGAGACTTAACAATATGTTACCTATTTTACTTTTTTCACAATAAGAGAAGTCATGAAAGGTCATGTACCGTCTCAAAAAACCAAAGATAAGGTAGTTAAGGACTGGACTCTTGACTATAGTGAGACATGAAACTTTTGTTTTAGTTATTCACACAAGTAAAAGGCCTTCTATAGACAAGGAAGCATATGATTTGATCTAACGTTTTGTTACATTGGAATCAGCTCTGCAAATAAAATAAAGAGGAAATTGCAGTTCATGGAGGAAGAGATGCAAAATCAAGCATGGCAGGAAGATAAAGAACCAAAAGCCGATGATCCAACTCAGAAGTGAGTAGCTTTATGTTTTCATGTTCTTATTGGCTTTTCATAATCCAAACTCACATATATAATGGTACTTGGTTGAATGCATTGATCATGTAGCTGGGTGTCCTAGGTGTAATCTCAGACGTGATGTAGCAACCAGAGTTTGGACCCCACTTGAAATAATGAAAAACATCCGTTTGTAGGAGGCCCCTTACTATCTTTATTCCCGTCAATGACTCCGCACATATTTATATTATGAAAGACTCTACTAGCATTCTCATAATATGATTTTGCTTTTAAAGCCCTCAGGAAAAGTTCATAATTTTTCTTTTTGAGTAATATGTCTGAAAAGACCCCTTGATTCTTTATAAACGCCGTTTCGAACACAATTGATACATTTTAAAATGGCCATTGCTCAGACATATTTACCCTTGGCCTCTTCTAGGTTTTTTGGAAAAGAAATATAAAGGATCTTGGAACTGTAATTGTTATGGCTTCTCAATGCAGATAGTTAAGCGTGCATACCCAAAGAATAATTGTTGAGCAATGACCTTTCTGCTTGCTTTTATGAACGGATTTGTATTAATTCTCTTGTCAAGCACTGGTTGGTTGGGTCGACACTCATGAAGGTGGTTAAACAATCCTTATGACGAGGAAAAAATGTACTCGATGCACCTTCTCTAAATTTGGGATTTCCTTCTCTGTGATGAACAGGAGTTCTGCGGTTGAAGTTGAGCAAGTTCCGAGCGGAGAGAATCGCAAGAAATCCAAAAAGAAGAAAAGGAAGAGCAACCTGGCAAATGGGAAAGAAAAAAGAAAGTGAAATCTGTCTATCTCCATCCCTAGAGAAAGACGATGGGAAAGAAACACCGCTCTTTCTTGTGATTTGTTTGCGAAACTAAAGTCACCGTTAAGTTTGAACTTTTTACTTGATATCAGCTTATAGTTGCGAGATGAATTTTGAGGATTTTGGACTACATATTCGTCATTATTATTCTTATTTATGTTCCATATGATGATGTGATACATGGCTGGTGTTATTAGATTCTGTAAAAACCATAGATTTTTTAAATTTAACTATGTAGATGAACTAAAGTTAACCCCGTATTAGAGTTTGAGAAAACTTGTGATATGTCTAAATTCAAACTCATCGGTAAGGTTAATCAGTTTTGCACAATAGTTATTTTCATGTATACTTATTAAGTGGAATGGTAAGAGTATGAAATGTTTTTGCGATGAATATAGAATACAATGTTGTTCTACTAGATAATAACCAAAGATTATTATTTGTTCTTAGATGCTTTAGATGGTAATGTCAATAGCATATCTCATAGATGAGCACATTTGACCGAATCGCGGGTAATCCGTGGACAATCATGAAGAGGTTCCATTCATGACACATCATCACCACTTGGACACAAACACGTAGGTATCTCAATGAGTTGGTATCTTACGTGGACCAACTTAGCTTGAGGTACGTTCCTTAGCCTTCTTGAAGCTTCATGAGTCTTCTAAATATCTTCACATGTTGGTAGATGTAGTAATTCTTGATAGGAGGGAGATTGTAAATAATGTCGGTTGGTTGGAAGAGAACCTTTAAGGTAATTTACTATGGTATCGGTTAATTACCAAGCTATAATTTCTTGTTACGAACTCCTTGGTGAATTTTTTATTCTTAAACGCAAATTACTAATTATAGGTGTAATTGACATTGCGACAATTACAAGAGTTGTCTATATCATATAAGAGAAACTTATCTTCAAAGTAGTAACATAACCTAAGAGGAAGTAATTTACCCTATAGTAAATAATTTAATTTGCAGTTATTTTTCACTTTATAGGTTAATAATCTATGTTAATATTAGTAAACCGAGTGAATGGCAATTGTTACTAATGTAACTTTCCTTTTATTAGTAAGCTGAATACTGAACCTAGTTGTAACAACATTCCTCATTGGGGCAAAATTTCTTTCGGTTTATAAATTACATTTTTTATATGAATATTAATAAACACAAACTATAACAAAAGTCATAAATTATCTTTTCAGCTACAAATATTTAATCAATTTAACAAGCACAATGCTGACAAAAGCGCCCAGATTGAGACAATCATTTTGAAATTTAAGGTTACCAATTTCAATTATTGAGCACCGACAACACAAGAATAAAAGCTTCCAAAATCAAATTGTTGATATGGCATCTTATGTCATCATATCACATTCTATTCTTCAATATCTGACTAAGACCAAGTCATGAGGTTATTATCCTAGGTTGAAACAAGTTCTCCTGTTGGATTACTGTAAACTTGGATAGACCGGATTGATTATGCAATAGCGGCTATTTTTATGATCAATAAAATATTTGGAGTTAATATTACTAAGTAAAGATCTTTCAATTTCTGAGTACATATTAACGATTACCGGACATTAGATTTTGGTAGGAATAATTTTGTTTTTGTCCAGGTGTAATATTTAATGCAAAGATACGAATTCATCGATGGTTTCTTTTAATTCTTAGGTTACAAACTTTAGTTTATTTTGTAAGAAAAGAATAACAAACTGCATCGTACACCATGAAACACGAGACATTATCTATCTATCTATAAGAAAATAGTATTTTGAAGGTTCGTGGGTTTTTCACTCAATTTTGCCACTTGGCAATATGTCTAGGGCGCAACTACAAATTGTGGCCAATAAAAACCCCAGACCCCCGATTGAGGAAAAGAGCAAAATAATATTAAATGGGAAAATAGAAAAATGACAACACTTCATTTTAAAAATATCAAATCAAAAATCCTTTAGGAAATTAAATTTTAGAAAGTTAAATAAATTAATCACATAATTAGGAAAAAGTAGTTATCAAGCAGAAAGTTATTCAAAAGAAATCCTAAAATTTAGCACTACCACGTAAAAAAGTTCGTGTGAAATAAATAAATAAACTATATTATTATGAACAATTTAAATGTTAAACAAAAAATCTACCAGAAGTAAAAACTAATTTTAAAAAAAAAAGCAGTATTACCTAAAAAAGTAGGAAAAAGATATTGAGATAAAAAACATAAACTAATAAAAATAGTAGCACTCAGCCTGGCGCTATTATATCAAGCAATAAATAACTCAAGCCCAATCATCCTATTATGTTATGTAATTTTGAAGATATATGTGTCTATTTCTTTTGCTAATAACATATATTTTAAAAATAATACTATAAATTTGATTAGGTTCACGAACCTATTGACCTAAGTATAGTGAGCTTGAGCTTGACTCAACAAGACGTTCAAAGAAGCTCACTTGACCGGAAATCATATTAGTCGACCTCAGGTAATCACGAAATTGAGCCCCAGTTACTACTGAGTAGCTTGACTCAATTTCACTCCTTCATGTGATGGTATAGTTACATAATGTAAAGAATTAATAGTTGAAGAAAAAGGTGCCAAAAAGTGTATATACCCAACCATTTCCAAACAAATTAAAAAAATTAATGTTTGATCTCATTTAACAAATAAAGAAAGATTCCACCCGTGCAAGCACAGGTTACTCCGTTAGGTATTATATGATGTCTAAAATACAGTAAATGGTAATGTTCTCTATTGTGTATGAACTGAATCAGTTGTGGTAAAGTGTAATTATTGCAATAGAGGCTTATGCGGTCATATTGACGTCGTATGCATCTTCTGTATCTATATCTATGAATGAATGGATAAAAACCTAAAGTTGAGAATGGTAGAAAAGCTAGACTCCATATTGATACTAAGCAAAAATTGATCTCCAACATAGCTCGAGATTGACTTGTTCAAGTGCTAAGAAATTATTGACATAGTATTTGAGCGAAGTTGATAAATTTACCTTCTGTTTCTCTCTCGATCCTCTACTTCATACAAAATGATCTGCCAAATATGTGCCATTCTATCCCTGTATATTTCTGACAGAGCATAGCTAATCTTCATCATTTTTCCTCATCCTCTTGACTAGGGGTAGAGAATTACCATTCTCGTCAGAAACAGATTCATCCGCAGACAAATGAGAGCACGACTCCGGAGACATGACATTTTCCTCTCCTCCATCTTCATCAGAAGCATCGCATGATTCGTTTTCGTGTGCTGCAGAACGAGAACAGCCAGGTTCATGGTCAGGATTGTCTTCTTCCCCAACTATACTGGTGGCCTCCCGGGAAGTGCTGTGCTTAGCATGCCTCAGCAAATTCGCTTTAGTGACCTTGCTAAGTCGGATTAAATACTTCTCATAATCTTCTATATGAAAGATCAGCTCGGGGATGCAGCGATTTTCCCTTTTGATCTTTCCCACAATTCTCCTTCTATTAGTGTTTTCTTGCTGTTCCTGCCTCTTAAGTCATCACATAAATCACTCAAACACAAAGAAAACATTCAAAAAGAAGAGAAAAGGAAATGCAAATGATGATTGGAGCCTGAGACTAGATAGGGTGGCAATACATAGAGTACTCACCTTCTGCATTTCAGCCACAAAATTAGAGTTGAAAAGTGGGATGCTTGAGTCACGGGTCGGTAGTATCCTTGACTGCGGATTAACCCATGTGGCGTCTAGCGAACGGAATTAACTAGGCCAGCCTTCCTTCTATAATTGTTCCAATGAACAATATGGCGAATATCTCTTTTCATACGAGATCATACCATGCCTAGCTTGGCTCAAGCGTCTAGTCCATCGAGCGAGATAGCAGCCCTCTTTAGGTTCAACAATTGGTTTCGGCCTACCATGGTCTCATCAGAAGAGCGGCATCAACTCCCGACCAGTTTGTGCACGGGAGGCCGACCTCGCTTTCAGAGCTCCTAAGTAATATTATCCTTATATCCTAAAACTTCTAGCACCAATTGCTTGACGCTACTCCCACGGACTAGTTATGTTCATTCTCTCTGTGCCCTTGCTCTTCACTCGATAACCCCAAACTTCCTCCCAAGGGTTCACGGGTACGAGAGAATCACGGACTGTGTCAAACTTCCCCACCCGATTCCGCAATGCCCTTGTTACGGGCTGTTCTGTCACTTCTTTGCGTTTCCCTAACCATCAATGCCACTTCTTGGGACTTACATAGATGACAACGCTCGCCCAACAGAATAAGTCACACCACTCCATTGTTTGCTTCTTCCAATCAAAGCTGTTCACGAATCTCTAGTCACTTGTACTTCCTGACAAGTGTAGCACTTGTAGCCAACTGCACCCCTATGGCAGCACATTCTTTCGCCTACTAAGCTCCTCTTGATTTCTGCAAGCCAACAAAGGGTCTCCCTTGGTGGAAACGTGATCGCAGACTTCTTCTTAAGATTCGCCCATTGATCTAGTAACGTTATTTCCATTCCACGAGTAATTCGGTTCCTTCCTATGCCTCCATTGCCATCCCAGAAGCTAGACGAGAGTCGCACGTTGTCCGAGCCCCTTTGACCTCGGCAATCACTCTTCGCCCTCATAGGACCGTGAAAACCATAGGCTTTTCCCCAAATCACCGACCTACTGGAGGGATGCCCACTCTGATACCATTTGTCACAGGTCGATAATTTCCTTGGTCGTGGATTAACCCGTGTGGCGCTTGGCGAACGAAATTCACAAAGCCAGCCTTTCTTCTATAGTTGTTCCAATGGACAATACGGCGAATAGCTCTTTTCATACGAGATGGTACCATGTCCAGCTAGGCTCGGGTGTCTAGTCCATCGAGCGATCCCATGACGACCCTTTTCTTTTTAATAGCACCCTCTTTCCCCAAACAATAAACTCAACAATTGGTTTTGAAAACCAACACCCTTATGATCATATACAAGCCATACTAAAAACCTCATATAGCAAACGGAGATCAGCGGCATCGGCTCTCGATCCATGCTCCTTAGGCTTTGTGCACGGGAAGCAAGACCCCTAAGACCCGATTAGTTTACAAAGCTCCTAAGTACACGCCAACAAGACCACTCACGGTCATCTCCATTCAATCATTCAATTCACAAATATTATCCTTCTATCTTAGAACTCCTAACACCAATCATCTCGATAGTAACATTCCAATTCACTGGGCCACGTGCATTCTCCAGGTGATTTACAAATAAATAAACGGACTGCTCCACGACAATCAGCACGAAATTCCGGTCACTGGCCATCCCAGTTGAATTTCCGGAAAATAAATAATTAAATAATTAATTTCGAAAATTAAATAAATAAATACAATAAATTCAATTTAGCACAATATAAAGCTCAATTAAATAAACGGACTGCACCACGATCATCGCATAAAATCCCTCACACGGCCATCCTGGTTGAATTTCCGGAAAATAAATAATTAAATAATTAACAATTAGGGACCAAGAAGTCTGTGTTCCTCCTCCTGCACGGCTGGTTGCACCCTCGCTCTTCACTCGATAACCCCAAGCTTCACTCCCAAGGGTTCATGGGGATGTCGACGGAGGAGAGAGAGGAAGAAGGAGAATCATGGACCATGTTAAAACTTGCAAGTTAATTCAACAAGTTTCAAATTGACTCCCATAATTTCATTCAACACCTCATCATTCCAAATCTAGTGCGCTTCAACCGAACAAAAACGGGCTGGATGTCACATCACGGGACGGGAGTGGACCATGCTTGGATCTTCTAGGGACAATATGAAGTTTTGTTATCTGAGCCAATTGCTTCTACAATCTTGTAACCATTCTGAGTAAATGATCTGCTTGAGGGTCTGCACACATTTATCACAACAAAAAAACAAAGTCAAACAAAATAACTTGGTAGACCAAGATTAGATTCTTCCTCGATCTTCAACATTGATGTTTAATATGTGGATAATAAGGTACACTCGATTCCGTAGTGTATCTTTGATTGGTGATACATGTTTGTTTTTGGGCTCGTCTTCCGCATTCGTTTTACGGGTTCGATTTAGTGTCGAATCCGTTTTAGGGAATCGGTAATTCCCAACATTGGTCATCTCAAAGCAAATGATGATAGTACTCTCACTACAGCTTCAGACATAGAGAATAGATTGTCCTCCAGTACCAATTTAACATCAAGAGTAAGTTCTCCTTCATTCGTTTTATTTCTAATTTGAGAGGAGAGAGAAAGTTCCTTCAGTTTTCTAATGGCCCAATCCACATCACATATGACTGCTTCAACTGATTGTAGAATGCAAATGATTACTGCAATGCTGGTGTATTTGTTGACAACAAGATATAATTCAGAAATCTCCATGGGACCATCAATTGCTGACCCTGTAACTTTGCACAACTCTATAGCAACATCTTGAGCAAAGATCGAATCATCAGGATGCGAGCTTAGTTGGAAGGCTAGTAATACCAGACTCCTAACAACTTGGAATATTTGATTCCATTGCTTTTGCAGATCTGTGTAGCCCAGGATCCATGAGAGTTTCTCAGTTGGTAGGGCAACTTGCTAGTAATCATCAACATAATATCACCAGGGACCTGAAAAGAACATATTGCCATAACTTAAAAAAGCTAGCACATGAAATCAACAAAAGACACACGAAAGAGAAAATTTGCTTTTTACCTTAGCCTCACGAAAGGATGAAATTGCAAGAAGCTCAGATAACAGAGGCTTCAGGATCTTCACGACGAATATCTCAATGTTCTTTATTTTTGGATCATTAATCACATGGGTTGTATTTTCGCCGTCAAAACCATACTCAGTTATGCAGACTGACACCAAATCTTCAAGCAGTTGGGCAAAATGAGGGCCCTGCAAATAAATCATTAACATATCCTTAAGGCAGATAAGTGCTTGATGGAGATTATCTCTTTGACCTTCAATCCTACTTTTGTTCTTTTCATTTGGGACACTTGATTGGACTGACTTAAGGAGAAGTATCAGCTTCAGCAATTTGGTCCCAGAATCTTAGGGCGCGCATGACAAAATTTATACTTTTCTATTTTTCTGTTCCCCGGAACAGGTTTGGAACAGAAATTCGTTTGGTAATGCAATTCGATTTCTCTATTTTTAGAACAGATTTTATTCCAGAAATAGTTACGAAAGTGACACTTAAGTGCCAAAATCGGAGCAAAATGGATCACTTAAGTGTCCTGGCGAGAAAATCCGATCAAAACGCTGACGTGGCAATTTTTCGGCGAGCTGCGCACAAAATGACGTCGTTTTAATATAATTCAAATTTTAATATAAATAATTAATTAAATTAAAATTTAAAAAATTTTAATTAATTAATTAAAAAGGAAGGGGGAAAGAGGAGGAGGGAGGTAGCCGGCGGCTAAGGGCCTTGTCGTCGCCACTGCTGCCTCCCCTCCTTTGCCGAGGAGGTAGGGAGTGTCAACCGAAGCCGCCGAGCCGGGCGAGGGCCGGTGGCCCCAGCCGACCGACGGTGCTTGCGTGCCCTTGCCCCAAATCTAAGCGAGGGTTGCGGCCCTCGCCCGGATCCGTGAGGGTCGTTAGCCCTCATTTGGCCGACCCAAGGGCCGCCGTCCACCGGGGCTACCCCCAGCGGTGGCGGCCCTTGGGTTGGCCGGGCGAGGGCATGCAGGCCCTCGTCGCCGATCGACCGGGGCTGCCGACCCTTGGCCGGGGCTTGGTGGCCTTGGCCGACCCTCCCCCACCTTCCAACGATGGCGGGGAGGCGGCGGTGGGGAGGGCTTAGCCCTCGCCCGTCGGCTACCTTCCTCCTCCTCCTCCTCCTCCTCCTCCGATTATTATTATTATTATTATTATTATTATTATTATTATTATTATTATTATTATTATTATTATTATTATTATTATTATTATTATTATTATTATTATTATGTTTTTAATTTAATTTAATTTAATTAATGTTCATATTATATTAAAATTTAAATTATACCAAAACAACATCGTTTTTGTGTGTGTTTTGTTGATTCGGCATTCTGGCGAACCACGTAAGCGAGAAAATTAATAAAAAAAATGCTACATAGGATTTCCGGCAAGGCTCGTCTGATGTGGCACACAAGTATTCCATTTTCATAAAAAGTGGCACTTAAGTGGCACTTTCGTAAGTTTTGACAATTAAGTGTCCATTTGTGCCAACTTTTGGCACTTGAAGTGTTCTTTTGCTATTGGTCGTCCAGAATTTTAGTCAGGATAGGACTTGATAGGATATGATATGAAATCCTGTGATTTTTTTTATATCTAGTCCATTGTTTGGTGAATTGCAGTATTAAAGTTGGATATATTCACATCATATCATGTACATTTTTTGGATATAAACGGCATATCATTGTAAATGAACTTAAATGTTCATAAATAGAGATGATGAAAATCTCTCGTAATAATGTTTCTTAATTTATTTTTATTTTATTTTCCTCTTTTTTAATATTATTTTCTTTATTATTTATTTTTTCCCCTTTCATCATTCTCTAATAAAATTTTATCAAATAGTAAATTATACTAACATATCTAAAATAAAAAAATACCTAATATATATAATAAATATATATAATTTATAGATTAAGATAGAATTAAAGTTGAATATATAAATTAAAATAAGATTAATTAAAAATAAATTTTTATTTTTAATTTTTAATTTCTTAAATTAGAATTCAAATATTATTTACATTGAAATATAATTTCAATTTTGTTCATTTAATAAGTTTTTTATTTGAGAAAAATAACTTTTTATTATGGACATTAGAAATTCTATCCATCTTTATTCTACTTCTCTCATAGGATAATTTTATTTGGCCTATATCCCTCTTATATCCGATTTTATCCTATCCTGAGCGAGTACCAAACGTAGGATAAGATAAATCATATCCTATCTTGAATTTTATCCCGATTGCCAAACGCAGCCTAATAATATCTTGATGGATCTTTAAGCAATGCATCTTCATTAGATAATGATAAACCCACATTATATTCATGTGTTGTTAGTTTGGCATTTTGCTCAATTGGCATGACAAATGGCTTGCATCCCCATAGTCCTACCTCTGAAACAATTTCCAAAACAAACTTATGCTAAATGAGACAAATTTCTTTGTCGGATCGAGTTATTTCAATGCCAAAAAAATATTTTTGGGTCCCAAATCTTTAACGTGGAGAGTAGAATGCATATATTTTTTAAAATTTCCAATAGCCAAGTGATCATTTCCCATGATAAATATGTTATCAACATATATCCATAGATAAATCGATGAGGTACCTTGGGTTCAGGTAAATAAGGCATAATCATGTTTGGAATATTGGAAACCTGCATTTGTGAGTGCAATGGTAAATTTTGCATATCATTGTTGAGAATTCTACTTCAGTCCATATAGGGATTTACGGAGACAACACACTCAAGACTCCCTTGGTCTTTGTAAACCTTGTGGGAGTTCTATATAAATTTCCTCATCAAGGTCACCATGAAAAAAAGTATTGTGAACGTCCATTTGATGTAGTTGCCAATTACGAGATGGGGCAATGGATAAGAAAGAATAAACAATTACTTCATTAGTGACTGGGGACAAAGTTTCATGATAATTGAAACCTTCCATTTGTTTAAATCCCTGGGCAACTAAGCGAGCCTTGTGACGTTCTATGGAGCCATCTGCCTTGTAGCTAATTTTATATACTCATTTGCAAGTAATTGATTTTCAGTGCGGAAGTAGAGGTACAAAATCCCAAGTATGATTCTCAATGAGTGCCTGCAACTCAGCTTCTGTGGTATGTTACCATCGTGGATCATGTGCCACTTCAGTATAAGAAGATGGTTCATGTTCCTTTGATAGGCAACTAATACAACATGTGTTATGGAGATAGTCAGGGTAAGTACGCTATTAGTGCTAAAACTTGTGTACGGCGCTCACTTTTGGTACCAAAATTTTATCTTGAATCACTTAAGTGCCAAAACTTTTGAAAAATGATCATTTTAGTGCCAACACCGATCTAGTTGGCTAGAAATCCGACGTGGCACTTTTTTATTAATTTTTGAAGCTGATGTGGCTCGCCGGAGAATATAGTTAGCATTTAAACAACAAAACGACACCGTTTAGTGTCTCTCCCCCAATTCAAAACCCTAAATCCCCAAATTGAGAGAGAGAGAGAGAGAGAGAGAGAGAGAGAGAGAGAGAGAGAGAGAAGAGAAGCCGTTTGAATCTTCCCTCCTCCTCCCCCTTCAACCGCCCACATCCCTTGCCTCCGCCTCCGCCTCCGCCAGTGATGGGCCAGTCGCCTTCCTCGACGGCCCTTGCGCTCGATGGCCGCGGCTCGACCTTGACCCCGACCACGGCCACTAGGCGGCCAAGTTGAAGGCCATGATCTGGCCGGTACTCGGGGAGGCCATTGACAAGTGCGCCACCCTCGATCTCTCCCTCTCCATCTCCGATCTCCTCGACAAGTGCTTGGCCTGCGTCTTCCAGTACCTAGGCTCTAGTGATCGGGGCCGGTGCTCCCTTGTGTGCTGCTGCTGGCTTGCGATCGAAGACCAGAGCTGCCAGAGGCTCACCCTCTATGCCCACTTGGAGCTGGTGGACACGGTCTCGGCGTTGTTCGCGCGGTTCGACTTGGTCACGAAGCTCGCGCTCAAGGGCAACCGCAAGTTGTTGAGCATCGGCAACGACGCGCTCGTGCTAATCTCGCTCAAGTGCAGGAACCTTACGCGCCTCAAGCTGCGGGGCTGCCGTGCGCTCACAAACATGAGGATTGCGTTCTTCACGAGCAATTGCCGGGGGCTGAGGAAGCTCTCGTGCGGATCTTGTGCGCTCGGAGCCAAAGGCATGAACATCGTGATTGATCATTGCGCCTCCCTGGAAGAGTTATTTGTGAAGCTGCTCCGGAGTCCCACTGAAGGTGCTACGGTAGAGACAATTGGGTCTGGTGCGGCTTTTGCCTCCCTCGAAGCAATTTGCTTGAAGGAGCTCTACAACAAATAGTGCTTCGGTCTACTGATCATCGGCTCGAAAAATTTGAAGACATTGAAGCTGGTGAAATGTTACGGAGATTGGGACATGGTGCTACTACGACGGAGGCCGAGCGATAGCAGTCGGCGTTGGGCGAGGATCGGACAAAAAAACCCTAATTTCAATCCCCAAATAAAAAAAAAAAAAAAATCCCAAATGAGTTGTGCGGCGTCGTTTTTGTGAGGCCATCCACTTAGGATTGCAAAATGACGTTGTTTTCTTAAGGAGGACGGAAAATGACATCGTTTAAAAGCCATGTCGATTTTTTTTTTTTTTTTTAAAATATAAAAGCCACGTAATCATTTTGGCTAGAATCTCTCGCCGATGGCACCAAAGTGATTGTTTTTCCTTCGATTTGACACTTAAGTGATTCAAAATAAAGTTTTGGCACCAAAGTGAGCGTCGTACACAAGTTTTGACACTGATAGTGTACTTACCCTAGAGATAGTCTAGTAAATGAGACATAAGACGGTGTAGGGTAATAAGTACTTGGAGAATCCAAAGTTGGACATGTGTAAACCTTGGTCCATGTAGGGGCACGGACATGGTGTCTAGAATGTCGAGGTGGTTCTATAGGAGTCCGTTTAGGAATATCGGCAAACAAACATCATTAATAGATGGTTGTGGGGGTGCCACTAATGAAATAGGTAAATCATTCTCCTTAGTTGATAATATTGGTGATCCAATCTCTCGATTCAAAGATGGAGAAATAGCTGGCACAAATGGTGTAGACTCTGGTGCAATAAAGATATAATGGGGATTCGTCAAAATCTTCTTCTAATAAGAACGGACGGTAGTTAGATGTTGCGATAGATGATTGAGATGAAGATTCCAACTCCTAGAATGGAAATACATTTTCATGAAAGATGACATCTTGGTTGAGAAAGAAATGCCCTATGGATATCTCCGTAACTCGATAATCTTTTTGTGAAGAAAGGTATCCCATAAAAATGCATGGAATTGCACGAGGATCCATCTTATTTCAAGGACCATAGTTACTACATAGCATAAGCAGCCAAATACTCTTAGATGATGAATTTCTGGCTATTTCTCGAAGAGCATGTCAATTGGGGTTCGTCATTCAAGAACACAATTTGGCATGCGATTGATTAGATAATCTATCGTGACCACACAATCCCCAAAAAATTTCAAGAATGGAAGCTTGATATTTTATTGCACGAGCAACTTCCTGACACCATGACGTGAATTGTTAATATTAGAGGAAGAATGTAATTGTAGTCACCCGTATCTTCTTGTACATATATTACAAGTCCATTTATAATGGAAGAAAAAACAAAAAGTAGGAAAGAATATATAAGATAGCTTTTTCCTATTCTATAATTTGTAAATCTGATCTTATGAATTGATTGAATCAATCATTCCACAATTAGAACAATCAGAAAAAAAAAAAGCGTATCTCCAATAGTATCTCGACCAAACTTGTACCTTGCGACAAGAATACAATTCGTCTACCATTCAAAGATCCTCAAATTTATTCATGGGTACAAATATATCCACTCTCTATCATGAAAAACCCTAAACTTTCTTTAACGTGACCCAATGCTCCAATCTTTTTTTTTCGTGTCATGAATACCTCAAAACTTATACGAACAAGCCGTGAGAAAAAAGAACTTTCGCCATGGTTCTGCCCAGTTCGATGGAATGGCTTGTGTGGACAAAATGGGCAAATGGAGCTGACGTAGAATTGGTGTTGCGAAAGATATGATTTAAGGATTTTGATGGTACAAAAAGGTTTTACGCCAATGATCCCATATACATATTCAAGGCTTTTGGGAACAAGGAAATAAAAAAGGCATGTTTCGACGCGAGTCATTGTCGGAGGAACCGTCTGGTTTGTCCCCAAATCATACCGTCGCCATTCCGATCCGACCCCTCCCCCACCCGCGTTTTCGGGGGCATTTGGCAGTGCTCGTTCCAATTCCACAGACCGTTCAGCTTCCAATGGCCGTACAATAACCTCCCCGCATTGTCATTCCGACCGGAATTCATGAACCTCTGTTTTCTCCCATCTCCAACTTCGTCGAGAGAAAAACAGAGGGAGAGAAACAGAGACAGAGAGAAACAGAGACACAGAAAATGGGGAGCTGGGGAGCGATCCTGAGGCACCCGGGGGATTTCTACCCGCTGATGAAGCTGAAGATGGCGGCGAGCAATGCCGAGAAGCAGATCCCCCCGCAGCCCCACTGGGCATTCTGCTACTCCATGCTCCACAAGGTCTCCCGCAGCTTCGCCCTCGTCATCCAACAGCTCGGCACCGAGCTCCGCGATGCGGTGAGCGCCGGTTCTCGATCTCCACGTTCTCGTGATGGGTCCGTGTCCGTTCTTTTCTTTCTCTCTTTCTTTGTTTCTTTCGTTTTTTCGTTTCCGAGAAATTTGGACGATCGAGACGTGGTGATGATACGTGAATTGGATTGCGGATCAGGGTGGATGAGCATTTTTGAGCTTTTGTGGATGCGTGATCGCTGAATATGTCCGTTTGTGGTGTTTCAGCAATGCCGTGATGAATTTCGGATGCATTGACTCCGCCTTTTGCTGCTAAATGGGAACGAAGTTGTTTTCTGTTTCTTTTCTTTTTTTTTTTTATCTGTTGGGGCCAAGAGAAATTTTTCTATGGCTCAGTGAGCAGTGCATCAGCGATCAGGAAATGTAAGCAAATTGGCCATATCATGAAGGAGGAGCAATATGAGAGAATCAGGAAAAAAATTGCTAATTCTAGACTATCTGCCGAAGACAGCCGGCACAATGGCTTAGCTAAAGTCAGTGATCCATAAATATTCTGCAAAGATGAATTTGGGTACATCTCTCTGTATGTTGTGGCTTGAGTGGCGTGCCCTTACTTACCAAAAGGCCCCGAAACAGTTTAATGAGGCATTCTAGTAGAGGGTCAATGCATGATCTTGATGCAAGACCTTGACGTTAGAAGGAGTATTCCAAGCTTACGTTTTTCTCTCTCATCAGCTTAAGCACAAGGTTTCCATGATTTTGGCATTTAGTTGATGGGAGGAGGTTCCTTGAGTCCATCCTCCTCCTCCTCCTCCTCCTCCTCCAAGGGTTTTGCTGTTTTAGTATTATTGTTTCTGCATTCCTAGCGAAATAAATTATAGGTTTTTCTCTCCTTTCTCAAGAGAGATTCTGCAGGGAGGCTATATCATGTGTCAATGTTTGGAATGTTTCTTGGCTGCCCTGGCTTTACTCATACTGTTTGATAGCATGCGTGCGGCACACGTGGCAACTGGATCTAACAGTTCTGATGAACTGGATATAATAACAATTTAGTCATAGAAGATGACACGAGTATTAGTGAACCAGCTCCAGGACCTGATATTTGTCTATTCCTAGAAATCATAATATCAGCTGTGGAAGTACACATTATTATCTAACCAATTTTACATGGTCATTGGAAGCTAGTTACTTTATCCTAGACAACCGTTGAAATTCAAAAGTCATAGGAAGTAATATAGGCTCTTATGACATGAACCACATCTAAGTATGATGTTGACTGGAATGTCGTGATATTAGTTTTGATGCCAATGCTGTCATCATCCATAGATTCATGTGGTTACTTCTTGTTTTCTTTTTATACTTTCTCCTACTAACTTCTGTTGTCTGCTACTCCAAATGCAAAACTGTGAACTGTTAGATTAGTTGATGCAAATGCTACTAGTCGCCAATGCAGATTCCAGTGGAATTATTATATTAGTTTCTTGCAATGTGTTTTATCTGTTTAAATTTCTTTCACATTTTTGCAGGTGTGCATATTCTATTTGGTCCTGCGAGCACTTGATACAGTTGGTTCGTCCCATAACTCTGTATTTATTCTCTTTGTCTTGTATTTGCAAGATATTATGCTGTCTATCAAATATAGTGCATCTGTCCTATATTACTGTCATTTCATTTTGGGGACAGTAAACCTTAGCAGTCGTTTATCAAATTGATTTCAAATGTATCTATCCAGTTGGCAGCTCTACTTTTCCCATCAAACTTCTACATAACAGGAAAAGGAAGTGGAGGTTTTGAGGCTGCATTTTCTTGTCTGTGTGTTTTCAAAGGCGAAAACCTATTCCTCTGTGAATCTCGATAATTCCGTATTTTTTTAGCTATGGGAAGTTGCAACACTTATCTTTAGCACCTTTGGTTGGCTACTTTGCGCGAGCTGTCCTTTTTCTGTCAATGACTAGCCATAGCGTGAATGCATTTGGAGTTTCCTTTTTATGCTGATAACGTTCATGCAAATATTATTATGTTGGTCAGAGCGAGTAATTCATATCTAGATTTCATTTAATTTATCACCACTGACCATCATAAATGGAAGTGAAGCATGCTAATGCTCTAGTTGTTAGGGCCCCTGCTGATTTATTGGATGATAAACATTGACTTATAGTTTTAATCTGTTGAATAATCCATAAAAAATCAGTTTTGAGGATTAGTCCTTAGTTCCCCTGTCTAATTCTCTTTAACATCGTGTTGAATAGTCGCTTCCAGCTCCATAATGACAGTAGTATGTGTTTTGGTGCTGGAATCTTATTTCTTCTAATGTAACCTTTCCAGAGGATGACACAAGCATACCTACTGATGTCAAAGTGCCTATCCTGAAAGCCTTTCATCAGCACGTGTATGATAAGGAGTGGCATTTTTCATGTGAGTAAACATGCTATTCAGTTACCTCTTTCTTGCCAGTTGAAGTTTTTGGTAATGTAAAGACTGGTCTTCATGTATTTAAATGCTTGCTTAAGTATTGTTGCCCTCTGCTAACTTTTGCAAAAATTTCAGAAAACATGAATTGTATGTATATTGACAAAAATTTTGTTGGACTCATATCTCTTAGCGGTTTCCTTGTACAAGTATGTGTGTCTCTATGCGTAAATAATTGGTGTGCTCCACATTTTGCATTAAGAATGGTCTTCGGAGCTATCTGGAGATTCTATCTTTAACAATATCCTGTAGCAATTGTACATCTTTGCCACATTGTTATCCATAGAGGAGTAGTTGTGTCTGTGACTTTATTTGAATTGACTTCAAATTGACTGAAATCATTTTCTTAACACTGCCACTCGTAGAACAAGATATATCAACAACATTTTGCCTCTATGTTATGATTCTACATGAGGAGCTCTACAAATAGTATCATCTACTTTTATTTTTTGTGCATTCTTTTACTATCTTTTTACGAACCAATACTAAAGTACGGTAGACGCTCTCTTGCTGTGACAAGTTCTTGTAATATTTCTAGCATATGAGGATATTGGACAACCCCGCGTAGGATTAAATATTGCTAAATTATATCTAATGTTAAGTTGGGAAATAAGTTGTTTCTAAGCTATTTAGATTCCATCATGCCCACTAATTCCCTCGACTGGCAAATTTTGGGACATGCAGAACTTGGTTAGCAAAGCTGTCTTAAGTTGCGACTGTTGTTACCTTGAAATTCTTATTATTGTAAGTTATAGTCTTTTGCTGTTTTAGTATATGACAATCTGTAGATGGTGCTTATCCACTTCTCTGTGTTACCTCATTTGAGAAGAAGTTGGAGCTGGACTATTCAGTGGCCCAGAACTTTAGTGAGTTCACTGACTTGAATTTTCTATTGTCGTATTAAGGTGGTACAAAGGAATACAAGGTTCTAATGGACCAATTTCATCATGTTTCCATGGCTTTCCTGGAGCTGGGGAAAAGGTTACTAACTAACGATTTTTCTTTGTAATCTTGATGTGAATGCCTTTTATGACATCAGAATCTTCTCTTCTTCTAGCTGATCTTTAGCCACTCACTTAACCATATGTGTTTCCTTCACCAACATATCTAAACATCATAATGTCACAACTGATACTTGATAATATCATTGTCTACCAGATGTTTCTCTAACCAGTTTTTTTCTGTCAATGGGAATGCAAACTTGAAATTAGAATTTTCCTGCAATTAACACAACCTTGGCAAACTGTTTCTGCTGGTTGATAATCGATTGCTTTTGCTTTATAGACCGTGGCTTTTGATTATACTTGCAGGTACCAAGAGGCTATTGAGGATATTACTAAAAGGATGGGAGTAGGAATGGCAAACTTTATTTGCAAAGAGGTTTGTGATCTATGCTATGTGACACTTGTGATATTTTCCAAGACCTTACCTTGACAAGTAGCCAAGCCTCTTACAAAGATTACAGTACTTGGTTGCACTTGGACTAGTTCAATATTGAGCAAGTGCATATACTTCACATGAGGAGAATCCTTGCCTCCAATGGGTAGCCCATCCTGCCTTTTACTATGACCGTGCTGGAGTAAGGGTTTGATCTTAGCTCTTTGGTACAACTCCTTGCGGGGTTCACTTACTTATATAAAAAAAAAAACTTCGGGCATCTAGAAGTTTATCATTTGGCCTAAATGACCATTCTTCCATCTTCCAAGGTCCACTGGCTTATCAACTCACTATTGACTCTACTATTCGCCTGCTTTATGGTAACTGATCAGGTTGGATTGAAACAAGTTTGATCAAAAGAGCTGCAATGTTCTTTTGCACAAAGCATTTCAATGCTAGTTGTAGTCTTGCACCTTCCGGAAGAGCTGCTTGAGTGGAGATTAATCAGTTTATATGTCATTCAATTACTTATTTTACAAAAAGTTCACTAATTTCTTCCTCATTGCAGGTGGAAACAATTGATGATTACGATGAATATTGCCACTATGTGGCAGGACTTGTTGGTTTAGGTTTGTCAAAGCTTTTCCATGCTTCAGGAGCTGAAGATCTGGCACCAGATTCTCTATCTAATTCGATGGGTTTGTTTCTACAGGTGGTTAAAAAGACGACTAAGTTTCATGTGTATTGCCACCTTTTTATTTTTTGGATTTCTGACATTGTTTTTGAATGCGAAAATCAGAAAACAAACATTATTCGAGATTATTTGGAGGATATCAATGAGATTCCAAAGTCACGCATGTTTTGGCCTCGTCAAATTTGGAGCAAATATGTAAACAAACTTGAGGTGTGCCTCTTCAACATGATTAATGACTATTAAGTGCTTAAGTAGATTGTTCAAGCCTTTTGCTATATGAAGTCGATTTTCCTTCACCCAGTTTGTAGGTGAATTGAGATATTATTCACCTATAGTGCTGAATAACATGTTGCATGCACATCCTTATTTTCTCTATTCTGTGATTGGCCCCATCTATATAGGACTTGAAGTGTGAGGAGAACTCAGAGAAGGCAGTGCGATGTTTGAATGATATGGTCACAAATGCTTTGACACATGTTGAAGACTGTTTGACCTACATGTCTGCTTTAGGGGATCCTTCTATATTCCGGTTTTGTGCCATTCCTCAGGTACATGGTCAATTCTTCAAGGCAACATTGTGCTTCTCTTCGACCAAAAGTTGTTGCGTTCCTATATTTTAAAATATAGGAGGTACCTATTGATATTCAAATTTCGGCTCTATAATAAGATCTCCGTTGAAAGTTTTTCTCATGAACATACTACGAGCTCACTGTGTGCACTACTCCCCACCCACATTCTCATGCACATTTGCGCGCACAGCGTGCGCTCAGACACAAATTGTCCCCTTCTCTCTCCTTTCACACATGTTTGTGCATCCTACACTAGTTTGCATTAAAGAAAAAGGTTGCTCTAATATTGGTTTTGCACATTGATTCTGAAAACTTTTCCTACCATGATGAATTTTTGCTGAATTTGCTCTTCATTAAGACTTTCTGTACATGGTTGTTTTGCTTTCATGGTTTTTAAGATTGCTATTTTCTTGTCTATGCCATTAATCTTTTGATTATCTGGGAGAAGCTACTTTGCCAACATTTTTGTACTGTTTCTAGATAATGGCAATTGGAACATTAGCTTTATGCTACAACAATATTGAAGTTTTCAAAGGCGTAGTGAAGATGAGGCGAGGTAAGAAAATGATTTGCTGATATTTCTTTCATCATTGAAACTATAGCTATCCTAGGCTAGATGAAATGATTAGGCATGCTGAAGAAATTCAATGGCACTAGGCATTCGTAAAATAGTTTTACTGAGCCATTAGACACGAGGAAATAATGAGGTTTACTGAAGAACTAGATCGAGGCAAGATGGAAATGGCTTGTGAGACTCACCATTCATTAGTTCGAGACCATTCATAGGGCCTTGCTTCCTGTTCTCATAATTCGTCATTTGTCATGGCAGTGTCTATCCATGACTCTCTCTACTTTTGTGTATGCTCCAAGATAATGGTCCCTTAGTGATTCCATTTCTGTACCTATACTTTTCAGGTCTTACTGCTAAAGTTATCGATCGTACAAGAACAATGGCTGATGTTTATGGTGCATTCTATGATTTTTCTTGTATGCTGAAGTCCAAGGTATGAAAGTCAAGAAGTAGCATGCACATCTTGTAATCTATTCTCGTGCACTTATCATCTTTAATTTTTAGTTATTTCTTCTTGAAAATGCACTAGACCTTATAACCTGTGTTAGACTTGATTTGTTGGAAGCAAACTGCTGAAGGCCTGCTCAGGACATGGCCAGCAATTAAAAGGGCGAATCTTCCAATGTCTTAGGGTTGTCATTGGACCAACCCCTGTATCTCTAGGTACTTCTTTCTCAGAGGGCAAATTCCCCTATGTAGCTCTAGGCAAGGGCTAATATCCAAGCTGCCCCTCAATGCTGGACTTAAGACTGGTGGGGAATAACTGCAGTGTGAGGGACACGTTAGGAGTTCTCATTAGAGATAGCAGTACCGACATACATGTGAAGCATGAAGGGGAAGTAAGTCAAAACTGTTTAGAGGCTAAAAGAAATAATTTTAATGACGGTTCAGATAGTGAGGAAGGAGTAAAATTCTTTCAAGTAAAGTGGCTTTTAGATGATGAAGATGAAGAGTTTTCAGCTGTCAGAAAATATTTCAGAGATTCCAGAAGAAGAACGTTGAGAGAAGTGAGAGTGGCAGAGAACAAAGCGAAACATCTGCTTGTTGGTTCCACCTACAGGAGATGCATTTATGGAAAGATCTAGATTAGTGGAAGAAATAGCAAATGGTGGCAATGAATCAATGTATTTTGACTCAAGCGACTGTGGGAGCTTTATACATGGAAGTAATGGGGATGAAGGAGATCATGCAAAAAGCAGGAGAAGTGAGTACCCTGCTTACGACACTCGTGCACAGTCACCTTGCGTTGTGCTCGGTATTAGTATGACCTTTTTGGGCCTCAAACAGTTCGGGAGGCCGTTACTAACTACTCAATTGATCAGCATAGAGATATCAATCAACCTTATAAAGAATGACAGAACAATAGTCAAGGTTGTGTGCAATGGGGATGGTTGTCCTTGGTTCATTTATTGTTCACATGATAAATACAACCATCATTTCCATTTAAAGACGTTTGCAGATTATCATAAATGCTATCAAACAATTAGAATTACTTGGGTTACTTTTTTCACGGATTGCCAAAAGATATGCAGCTAGGATAATAAGCTCTCCTAGGTGGAAACAGAGGGACAAGAAGGAAACTTTGAAGCAGGAATATGCTGGGGATGTTACTCTTAGCCAGTGAAGGAGGCAAAAATGCTTGTCTTTAAGCAACTGGAAGGAAATCTGATTGATAAATTTTCTATGTTGAGGGATTATGAGGAAGAACTTCTGAAAACTACCATTGGTGGCTCTAATTATGTACTTAGGATTTAAAAAGCTTGTAAGTTGAGAAGGCGAGGAGATTTTTTGGATCATCCATGCAGCCAAACATAAACCAATAAAATTATGGTTTTCTTATGTTTCCTTTCTTTCTTTTCTACCTTGGGGGTAGCACAGCTGCTAGCACAGCTGTTAGGAAAAAATGGGTGGTTTGTTTAGGTATTGCTCTGGAAGCCATTGGACCATGCAGAGAGAGAGAGAGAGAGAGAGAGAGAGAGGGTATTAGCGGGTCTGAACAAGAAAAGAATGAGACCGCATGTTCTCTTGTGGTGATATCCGTAACAAACATTACTGTGCAATGAGACCACATTGTCTCTTGTGGCAATATCTGTAACAAACATTACTCTGCAAAATCTTTGGTGATTAAATTGGGGCAGAGAAAGGGTAATGAACACAGCAAACCAGATTGTAAAAGCTATCTCAAATCTGTAGTGAGCAGGACGGTGCCCCCTTATCTTAAATTTTTCTTCACAGTTATCTCCATGCCTTTCACACTATGGTTCGTTAAATATGGCCTTAGACATTGCTCACTATGTTACGCCTTTGGCTCATGTAGGTTGATAAGAATGACCCTAATGCTACAAAAACATTAAGCAGAATCGAGATTACGCAGAAGGCTTGCAGAGATGCTGGCCTCCAAAACAAAAGGTTCCTCTCTCTCTCTCTCTCTCTCTCTCTCTCTCTCTCGGTGATATAGATACTGAATTTGTTCTTTCCACTATAACATTACTTCTTTTCATGAATTTTGACAGGAATTTTTTTTTTTAATGAATTTTGACAGGAAATCTTACATCCTTCCAAGTGAACCCAGATATGGCTTCGTGCCGGTGAGTTTACTGCCTTCTATCTTGCATTTATTTGGCTGGTCTAAAAACAATATGCTGGGCAGTAACCCAATCAAAAGAAAAAGAACACTTGCTTATCAGAGTCTACATTGCAGGTCGTTGTTTTGCTCATTATACTGGCAATAATTCTCGCTCAATTCTTAGCAAGTAGATCAAGTAACTACTGTGAGTTCCTTTCAGCATAACACGCGACCAATGATTGCTACGAACTTCTCTTATCATTGTCCTATAACTAGTATTCCTTTGCTTTCTCTTGTGCAGGATGGAGCTTTGTGGGAACATCAGCAAGTCATAGAGATTGTGTCAGATGCACATGTACGTACTGGGGAGTTATGCTTTTATATATGATTGTAATTTGCTCTTAGTAAGGGAATTTCGTTTGTCCTTCCCCTTCAAAAAAGGGAAATAAATGCATCTCATTTTTCAAAATTTTTATTTCAGCCCCAACCTACCAAATTGTCCCTTACTCCCGGCAGATCCATCTTTGAGCCGATGCAGGATTAGATGATATCTCTTAAGCTATAAAAGCTGCTATAGGATCAATATTACACTGAATCTCTTCTCAGCTTTAAGTGTTTCTAATAAAATAATTAAACATTAAATCACGCCTTCATTTAACAGCTGTTGTTAGATGAAGACACGATTTATTCTTTAATTATTCTATCATTGCAAGATTTTGTATGAGATCACTGTCAACTGTTTTAAAAACTTAAGTTATTGGATAAATACATAGTTTAATATTTAATTATTTTATCAATTTCGTAGAATTCTGACACAATTTTAGTATACTCTAAGCTACCACATGGGGCTTGGAATTACTAGAGAGTTAGGTATTTGGCACATTCGAACTTTCAATCTTTTGTAAAATGGCTTGAAATACCGTTCTAACATACTTGAAAAATTTTCTTAACAATCCTTCATGGCTGTGAAACTTTCGGTTAGACTAATCTCTAGAAATGCATACAAATTACTTTGCCCATATGCATTTTGCAAGGAAATGATATGATTATCCATAAAAGCGGCGAGTGAGAATACTTAAATCAGGTAATGATGTGATTTAAATATGAGATATCACCCCTCCCCGTAAATCAAATAAGACACCAAAATCCAATGAATAACATGACCGCAAAAATGACATGAATATGCGAAAAAACCATAGGCCTTGCACAGGGCCACGTGGAAGCACCATTTTTATTTATTGTACTTAATTATTTTGAGTCCATGCCCTGTGGGTGTAAACCCAACACTCAACTAATATACTGTATATTTGGCTATATGTCTCCTTTAGTTGGTGAAAGAATCTTCTTGCCGGCAGTGGATGGGGAAGAAAAGGATTGAACGCATTTCTTGGCATCAGGAAACGATGACTTGTTTCCTGACTTCTCAACTAAAGTCCCACTCTTCATATCGTTAAGCTTTTATTCGACGTGAGTAGATGATCGCGTTTAAAAAAAAAATTAAAAATCAATAGCATTAGATAATCAATCCTCTAGCATGAGCCTCCTGCTCATACAATGAAACCCGTATGAAAAGAAAGTCTGTATCATGCTAAACCACACTCCTCAAATCGATTTTGAATTTTGTCTGATGTATCTAGGCTTTCGTATTAAATTTCTATTTTTTTTTCTATTTTCTTTTCCGTGTTAAACACTTCATATTTTGAAGGCGCAACAAGGGGAGAAGATTGACTAATTTCAAGCTCATACAAAAGTCCAAAGAGCCAGCATGCAACACGTAATTTACACCTAAAACAATATTTGGTAGATAATTAGGCTATGATTCTCATTTATATACTGCAAGGGAAGATGATTTCCACAATCATTACCAGCAATTCAATGCAAATAAAATGTAAAATTAGTCAACTTATCTTAGAATGATTTTTGTTGTTCATCCACCAAGAAAGATAAATGGGTCATATAGAGATCAAAAAATGACAAGAACATTGGAACATGAAAGGAAATTATACTGGGAAATCCTAACTTCCTACATCTCCCCCCGAGTGTCTTTTCCGTCAAATGATATTGAAGTTTTCCGTCAAGATTTGCATCATCCTCCTCTTTCACCCTTCAAAGTGTGATAGAGGAACTTCAAGAGTATGTTCTTGTTATCTTTCATTCTATGCAAGAGGATCGTCAGGTCAATAGAACTTCAACTTGCCGCAACGGCGAAAAACTGTGTGACGCAGGTTGAGAAAAAGGGAAGGTGGAGGTGCGGCTAGCTTTCCGAAGCTTCTCACTGTGCTTCTTGAGCTCGTGGATGGAGAAAATGTTACCGGAGCGAGGGATGATGGAGGTGGTGCTCGCGGGGGGAAGAAACAAGGAGGGGGAGAGGCATTGAGGAAGAGGGACCGAAGAAGAAGAAGGGAAAGAAGAAAAAGAAGAGAGGAGGAAGGAGGAGAGAAGGCGGTGGAAATGAGGAAGGAGGGGAGAAAGAAGAGGTCTTATTCCCTTGGTGCATGGAGGGGGTGGGCCGTGTGGTGCCACACAGCCGCCCACCGCTCCATTTGGCGCACCTTCTGCGCCACTTGACAGAGGAGAAGAAAGGAGGAGGGAGAGTGTGGCACCCCGAACCCTTCACAGGTCGCCACAAGCACCAACGTTACACCTTATTACATCTCTTAGGAAGAAGTGTTGTAATTCATAGACATTTTTTTTTTAAACGGTCCCAGCACGACTCATTAACGGAAGCAAAATAAAACATCGCCATCTCACCCTCCATCAACCATGATACAAATGCACACCACTAATCATCATAATTAATAGACAAGCCATGACACTTTATTTACATATTTTCAAGATGGGATTTCTTTGGGTCGGTACATCAAAAGAAAAGCCAGGACTCAGCCACGCTCGGCCTAAAACCCCAAAAAGAAACCCTCGACCCGCTACAACTCACGTGCAAAATCCCCATCACCAGTGTCGGCTAACTATCCCAAAAAGATCCAGCTCCTACTCGTCACGCACGGGCCCTCACACCCATCCCGGTGCATCAGGCGGTGGCGGCAGCAACATCCCACGCATCACACCGTCGCGACGAATGTGGACGGATATGAACTCCTGGACAACAAGGCCCCCAGCCAGGCCTACATCGTACATAACTAAACAGCGCACTCGAATATACGTCAATCCAGGAACGGAGGGACAGCCAAACTCCTTGCACTCGACCTCTACATCGGATGGTAGGCCGTAAAACACACCCCGCGTGATAGCAGGGAGCGGCATGCTGCTAATCTGAAATGTTGGTCCCCAAAGGGGTGAGTACAACCACTCAGCAGGTAAAGGAATCCAATAATCACTCAATGCCTCATACAATACAATCACAACATTCATACATGCCATTCATGCATCCATGCGTACTTACCTTGATGCCATGCATATACCATCATGCATCATCATCACAATCATGTCATCATGCCATAGGTGATCATCAACATATCATATCATACATGCATATCATCATCATGCCATGGGTGATCATCATCATATCATATCATATACATGTCATCATGCCATAGGTGATCATCATCATATCATATCATACATGCATATCATCATCATGCCATGGGTGATCATCATCATATCATA
Organism: Eucalyptus virginea; assembly: GCA_014182375.1. Classification (NCBI taxonomy): domain Eukaryota; kingdom Viridiplantae; phylum Streptophyta; class Magnoliopsida; order Myrtales; family Myrtaceae; genus Eucalyptus; species Eucalyptus virginea. The sequence goes on along the minus strand of CM024515.1, from coordinate 18,516,549 downwards.
TCATATATGCATGATTCAATTTCCACTTTTAACTTTCAATTTGATCACCACATCACCTTCCTCGGATCATCAATTTCATCCCATACTTTACACTCGCACCCCATCCTGGCATCGCGAGAAAAACCTTCGGCATTCAGCCATTTAAGGCCACCGGGCATCCCGCACCCCCACATTCCGGGCATCTCGCATCCCAACAGGCATCACGAGGCATCCCCTCGGGCAAAGACCTCCGAGACTTCCGGCACCCAACCATTCTGGGCATCTTGATACTCCCAGGGCCATCCGGCAATGTATCTCTATACATTCCAGGCATCCGGCACCCCCCATCCCGGGCATCCTGATATTCCCAGGGCATTATCATCCGCCACAAACAGTTTCCTCATTTATCATTATTCATGCTTACCAATTTAGTTTTCAACTCAGCATGTCACATGATGTAATGGCAAACAAAATCATATTCAGCATTGAATTCATACATGCGTCTCAATTCATTGTCATGCATGCATCTAGACCTCATGATACATGCAACAAGGTACAATTATTCATAAAATAAAATTTATGGAATTCGTACCAATTAAAATAATCCATTTATCATGTCCTTTTTACATTTATTTAAATTCCAGCTTGTACCACTTTCGAAAAATATTTAATTTAAATATCCATATGATTCTCAAAAATCATAAAATTAAGGCAAGTGATGGACAAGACAGTAGGATAATGATTTCATGCAAAATACATGGCCAAATAGAATTCCACAGAAATTCATAATTCACACAAATACAGCATGTAATTTCGGATGAAATCAGAATGCACAGTTTCCGGAATAATTTGATTAAAATACCCGAACGACCTCCAAAAATTACGAAAGTTTACCAAGTTATAGCCAAGACACTAAAGTAGATTTTTCATGAAGACTTCCAAGCCAAATTATTTTTAGATTATTTTCTTCAGTCACACGAAGCTTCTGGATCTAACACCGAAACGTCCAGTGCATGCTTCTCCGAAATACTGAGTCTTCACATACCTATTCTTCTTAGTTTCCTCTGAAATTTGGATATGTTTTACTTCAAGATGTTCTATACAAGTTTCATGAAGGGATCTAAGTCAAATATCCAGAGTATAGTCATCATATGGGTCCATGAAGTCTCGGGTGTCCTGTATCATGTCTCCAGATTTACCGTCTCCAAGAGTAAGTCGATTCACTAGGTTTTACTTGTTCATTTTACTTCAAATTTGAGTATGTTACATTTTAAGATGTCCCCTACAACTTTCAGGAAGAAAGCGAAGAGAGATTCTTAGTGAAAATCAACATGCAACCACAAATCCACCGAAAGGTCAGTGAAATCGTTCCAGATCTAGTGTCTCCGTAGGATGAGAGTTTGACCCCTCAAATCTCCATAATTTTGTACCAAATTTTATTATGTTGTATTTTAAGATGTTAGCTACAACTTTCATGAAGAGATAAAAGTCAAAATCGAACTCCAAACATGCATGCAAGCTCTCACAAAGTTCTGGCTCAGGCGGATTCGTGCGAAAACAGCAACATCACTCAAGAACAAGTCATTATAGCTTCGGTTTCTCCCTTCTAATCACTCAAATTTCGACACTACACCAAACATACATGCAAGACACACATGCAAGAGTAGGAAGTGGATTCCCAACTTGCCTCTAGACCGAACGAACGACGGCACACGGCGGCGAACGGGCGGACGGACGGCGTGCGACGGCGACTCCTTCCTTTCCCTCTCGGCTTCTCCTCTCTCAGCCTCACTCTCCCTCTCTCTCGCACAATCTCTCTCTCTCTCTCTCTCTCTTTGGACGGTAACTCAACCAGCCACCTCTCTCTCTCCTCTTCCCTTTTATTCCCCCATTTCCTCATCATTTGCAATGATTAGTTTGCCTTTCAATTGGCCAATGCATGAGCTCCTCCTTGCCACTTGGCAAAGCCCATGCATGGGCCTTTGGGCTTGGGCTTGGGCCGGCCACTCTCCTCCCCCTTGGTCGACGGCAGCCCACTTGTGGGCTTTAATGGGCCGGCCAACTTGGCCCATTAAAGATCCACTCTTGGGCCTAAGGCCCAACCTAAATAAAAATCAATTTTACCCCTTTTTCTTATCCTTTATTTTAAGAATTAAATTACTAAATTCTTCATGGCCAAAATCTTGTAACATTTTATTTATAGAAACTTAATTTATGAGGTGCATAGCCAAGCATAGATTATCCTCATCAATTTATCCTATAGTTCTAATTTCAAAATTCATGAACACAAGCACATAATACATAGCCTTAAAAGAAAACTAATGGCTAAAGCATAAACCATAGGTAATTTCATTACCTAATTATGGGCTTTAATTTCTCTAGAGGATGTCTTGAATTTTGGGATGCCACAATTCTCCCCTCCTTAGAGAATTTCGTCCTCGAAATTAGACACCACTCGTGCCTTCTTGAAACAAATAAGGGTACTTTTCCTTTATCTAATCTTCACTTTCCCATGTGGCTTCCTCCATATCATGACGTCGCCATAATACCTTAACCAAAGGGATCTTCTTAGTCCTAAGAATTTGCTCCTTTCGATCCAATACTTGTATAGGCTCCTCGATGTACCTTACTTTCTCATCCACTTTGATGGCTTCATGATCGAGTATGTGACCAGGATCCGGCTGGTACTTCCTCAACATCGATACATGAAACACATCATGCAAATTTCCTAACTTAGGAGGTAGCGCTAAGCGATAAGTTACATCCCCTATCCTTTCGAGTATTTCAAAAGGTCCAACAAATCTAGGGCTTAACTTACCCTTCATCCCAAATAGAGATATCCCTTTCATTGGAGATACCTTAAAGAATACATGGTCTCCTACACTAAATTCCAAAGGCCTTCTACGCCTATCTCGCGTAGTCTTTTCGCCTACTCGAGCTGTTTTAAGTCTTTCTTTGATAATTTCAACAGCCTCGGTGGTAACTTGTACCCGTTCAGGTCCTATCAATTTCCTTTCACCTACTTCATTCCAAAGACAGAGTCCTACATCTCCTTCCATATAATGCTTCATAGGGAGCCATGCCTATACTTTTCTGAAAACTATTATTATAGGCAAACTCCACCAAATGCAATCTTTCATCCCAATTTCCTTTGAAATCAATTACACAAGCCCTTAACATATCCTCTAATGTCTGGATTACTCTTTCTATTTGTCCATCTGTCTGGGATGAAAAGCAGTACTAAACTGAAGCTTAGTTCCTAATGCAGTTTGAAGACTTCGCCAAAAATTCGAAGTAAATCTCGGATCCCGATCCGAAGTAATAGTCACTGGAACACCATGTAAGCGTACCACTTGACTTACATACATGTCCGCATACTTATCCATTGGGTAGTCCATGTGAATCGCTAGGAAATGAGCCGATTTAGTCAAACGGTCCACTATAACCCAAATTGAGTCATGATCGTTGACGTCCTTGGCAATCCTTGCACAAAGTCTATTGTTATATGCTCCCATTTCCATTCTGGAATGTCTAATGGTCTCAAGAGTCCTGCGGGTTTACGATGCTCCGCTTTTACTTGCCGGGCACGTCAAACATTGAGAAACGTACTTAGCCGTATCTGTTTTCATACCATTCCACCAAAATTGCGATGCAAATTCCCGTACATCTTTGTACTACCCGGATGGATACTATAATTACTCTTATGTGCCTCCGACAGAATTTCCTTCCTCAATTCTTCATTGTCGGGAACACAAAGTCGTCCTTGACATCTTACTATTCCATCATCAGAGACTTGAAATTCCGGTCTTTTTCCTAAAGATGCTGTGTCTTTTACTTTCAAAATCTCTGGGTCAGATTCTTGCAAGATTTTAACTTTCTGAATAATCTCGGGTTCTATTCTTAATGCACTAAGCATACCAGTAAGACAATTCATTTCCAGTTTAAATTCTGAGTCTGCTACAGACTTTAACAATTCCCATTCTGCCATCCTTAAACTGGCCATTTCCACAGCCGACTTACGACTAAGAGCATCCGCTACCCTATTCGCTTTCCCTGGATGATATCTTATCTCACAATCATAATCCTTTAACAACTCCATCCACCTCCTTTGTCTCATGTTCAACTCCTTTTGTGATAACAGATATTTCAAGCTCTTATGATCCGTATAAATCTCAAACTTCTCCCCATACAAATAGTGTCTCCATATTTTCAAGGCAAACACTATAGCTGCTAGTTCTAAATCATGTGTCGGGTAATTCAGTTCATGGGGTTTCAATTGTCTAGATGCATAGGCTATAACCTTGCCATGCTGCATCAAACACATCCGAGTCCTTTGTGAGATGCATCACTATACACTGTGAAACCATCAGTCCAAAGAGGTATAGTCAGGATTGGAGCTGAGGTCAATTTCCTTTTGAGCTCCTGGAAACTCCTTTCGCATTCCCCATTCCATTCAAATTTTACATTCTTTCGGGTCAACCTAGTTAAAGGTCCTGCCAGTCGTGAAAATCCCTCAATAAACCTTCTATAATAACCAGCCAGTCCTAAGAAACTCCGTATTTCAGTGGGTGTCGTTGGTCTCGGCCAATTTACTACCATTTCAACTTTTGCCGGGTCTACGGCAATTCCTTTTCTCGACACCACATGCCCTAAAAATATTATCTGGTCCAACCAAAACTCACACTTACTAAACTTAGCATACAACTTATGCTCTCTCAGGGTCTGCAAAACTATCCTCAAATGTTGCTCATGCTCTCTAGGCCCTTTTGAATATACCAGAATATCATCAATAAAAACAATCACAAACTAGTCTAAATAAGGCTGAAATATCCTATTCATTAGATCCATAAATGCAGCCGGCGCGTTAGTCAATCCAAATGGCATAACAAGGAACTCGTAGTGTCCATAACGAGTTCTAAACGCAGTCTTAGGAATGTCCTCTTTCTTAATTCTTAACTGATGGTATCCCGACCTCAAGTTAATCTTAGAGAAGACCGAACTTCCCTGGAGTTGGTCAAACAGGTCATCAATTCTAGGCAAAGGATACTTATTTTTAATGGTCACAGGGTTCAGCTGCCTATAGTCAATGCACAAGTGCATCGATCCATCTTTCTTTTTCACAAACAAGACCGGCGCACCCCAAGGTGAAACACTTGGTCTAATGAATCCTTTGTCAAGCAACTCCTGCAGTTGCACTTTCAACTCCTTCAATTCGACTAAGGCCATCCTATATGGGGCTTTTGATATTGGTCCTGTTCCAGGCATTAATTCAATTTCAAACTCAATCTCCCGCTCTGGCGGCAATCCAGGCAATTCCTCAGGGAATACATCTTGAAATTCATTAACTACACGAACTTCCTCAAGTTTAGGCTCCTCCCTTGCATAATCTCTAACTATGGCTAGGTACCCTTGACATCCTTTGTCAAGTAACTTACAGGCTTCTACTGCCGAAATAAGTGCTACAGGAAGATGGGTTTGACCTCCTAAAAATTCACAACTAGACTGATCAGGTAAAACGAATTGGATCAATCTTCTATAACAATCCATTCTAGCCCGATACTTACGAAGCCAGTCCATTCCTATAATAACGTCAAAATCATACATGGTCATTACAACCAAGTCTATTTCCATATCTTTTCCTCCCATTGATATCTTACAATTTCCACACACCAGCGTAGACAATACCATATCCTTTAAAGGCGTGGAAACACAAAGAGGCGTCTCAAGAGGCATAACTTCTATCTTATTCAAACGTCTATATCTTTCAGACACAAATGAATGCGTTGCATCCGTATCAAACAATGCATATGCCTTTTCACCATTGATAATGATCGTACCTGAGATAACATTTTTGGAAGCTTCCGCTTCCTCTTGGGTGACCGCATACACCCTTCCTTGTACTGGTGGCCTCTGAGGATTTCCTTGTGGGTTTGATCTAACAACATTTTGATATCCCTGTCGCACCGAGCCAACACTCACTTGCGACCTCTCTTGTGGGCAACTCCTCCTAAGATGACCCACTTGTCCACAACCAAAACATTTTAGTCGTCCATTGCAAGGTCCTGGGCCATGTCGCCCATTACACCTTTGACAAACACCAGCCGATAGGGTGCTTTCCCTATATTCATACCATTTCTTGCTCCTCCAAAATTTCCAAAATTACTCTTCTTCTTCACATTCCAGGTTTGACCTTGACCAGAATAAGGTCTCTTACCCCTTCTCACATCATTAAAATTCAACGGTTTCTTAAACTCCGTCCGTTCTCTTAATAGTTCTTGCTCCACTAACTGTGCCCTTTCATAAATCTCATTATAGTCTCTTATGTTCAAAGGCACAGTTGCTTTCTAATGTCAGTTCTTAGCCCTTTCGTAAAACCTCTTAGCCTTTTCCTCCCGATCCTCAATCAATCTAGGAGCATATCTAGACAAGTTCAGAAAATCTAGCCTCATACCGATCTCTGTCGGCTCCTTTTGTTCTAGCTGAACAAATTCTGTAATTTTCCTATCCTTAGCACGATCAGAAAAATGCTTCCTATTGAAAGCTCTCACAAACTCCTCCCGTTAACATCAATACTTGGTGGAAAGATTATGTCCTTGAAGCTCTCCACCAAAACTTTGCATTTCCCTCCAACGGTACTCTGCTAAAACTATTTTCTCAAAGCATCGTGCAGTCCAACAGCCGGAAAATTCGTTCCATTCCATCAATCCATTGCTCCGCCTCCTCGGGACTTCCCATTCCATTGAACTTAAGTGGGCTTCGAAACTGCTCCACCGAGTCCTTGAGTACGGCGTTCGCTCCGGCTGTTTTGCGCCCGCCTTTCCATCAGATTTCCAATATTGGCTAATGCCCGTAGGATGTCTTCCATTCGGGGTTCAGCCCTTGCGGCGAGAGGCTTCAGCCCTCGATGGATGAGCACTTCCAGCTCGCACCATGACTTTCCTGCAATTTCCAAGCATTGCCTCAGGAATAATCTGAGACTCACTGCCTCCATTCAAAGCAACTACTACTACTTCATAAGTAACATATACATGTTACTGGTACCTAAAGGCAATTCAAAATGAACTACTAGGGATCTACGAGTGAATACTCATCACCCGTTATTCAATTATTTCGTTTTACATCCTATGGTGTGCATTGCCATCATGTTCCTCAATTTCCAACTGAGGCTCCTTATCACTCCACCTATAACCATTCGCTCTGATACCAAAAAGGGGGCTGTGGCACCCTGAACCCTTCACAGGTCGCCACAAGCACCAACGTTACACCTTATTACATCTCTTAGAAGAAACGTCGTAATTCATAGACATTTTTTTTTTTAAATGGTCCCAGTGCGACTCATTAGCGGAAGCAAAATAAAACATCGCCATCTCACCCTCCATCAACCATGATACAAATGCACACCACTAATCATCATAATTAATACACAAGCCATGACACTTTATTTACATATTTTCAAGATGGGATTTCTTTGGGTCGGTACATCAAAAGAAAAGCCGGGACTCAGCCCACGCCCGGCCTAAAACCCCAAAAAGAAACCCTCGACCCGCTACAACTCACGTGCAAAATCCCCATCACCAGTGTCGGCTAACTATCCCAAAAAGATCCAGCTCCTACTCGTCACGCACGGGCCCTCACACCCATTCCGGTGCATCAGGCGGTGGCGGCGGCAACATCCCACGCATCACACCGTCGCGACGAATGTGGACGGATATGAACTCCTGGACAACAAGGCCCCCAGCCAGGCCTACATCGTACATAACTAAACAGCGCACTCGAATATACGTCAATCCAGGAACGGAGGGACAGCCAAACTCCTCGCACTCGACCTCTACATCGGATGGTAGGCCGTAAAACACACCCCGCGTGATAGTAGGGAGCGACATGCTGCTAATCTGAAATGTTGGTCCCCAAAGGGGTGAGTACAACCACTCAGTAGGTAAAGGAATCCAATAACCACTCAATGCCTCATACAATACAATCACAACATCATACATGCCGTTCATGCATCCATGCGTACTTACCTTGATGCCATACATATACCATCATGCATCATCATCACAATCATATCATATACATGTCATCATGCCATGGGTGATCATCATCATATCATATCATACATGCATATCATCATCATGCCATGGGTGATCATCATCATATCATATCATACATGCATATCATCATCATGCCATGGGTGATCATCATCATATCATATCATATACATGTCATCATGCCATAGGTGATCATCATCATATCATATCATACATGCATATCATCATCATGCCATGGGTGATCATCATCATATCATATCATACATGCATATCATCATCATGCCATGGGTGATCATCATCATATCATATCATATATGCATGATTCAATTTCCACTTTTAACTTTCAATTCGATCACCACATCACCCTTCCTCGGATCATCAATTTCATCCCATACTTTACACTCGCACCCCATCCTGGCATCGCGAGAAAAACCTTCGGCATTCAGCCATTTAAGGCCACCGGGCATCCCGCACCCCCACATTCCGGGCATCTCGCATCCCAACGGGCATCACGAGGCATCCCCTTGGGCAAAGACCTCCGAGGCTTCCGGCACCCAACCATTATGGGCATCCCTGATACTCCCGGGGCCATCCGGCAATGCATCTCTATACATTCCGGGCATCCGGCACTCATCTCATCCCGGGCATCCTAATACTCCCAGGGCATTATCATCTGCCACATTCCGTTTCCTCATTTATCATTATTCATGCTTACCAATCTTGATCTCAACTCAGCATGTCACACAATGTAATGGCACACAAAATCATATTCAGCATTGAATTCATACATGCGTCTCAATTCATTGTCATGCATGCATCCAGACCTCATGATACATGCAACAAGGTACAATTATTCATAAAATAAAATTTATGGAATTCGTACCAATTAAAATAATCCATTTATCATGTCCTTTTACATTTATTTAAATTCCAGCTTGTACCACTTTCGAAAAATATTTAATTTAAATATCCATATGATTCTCAAAAATCATAAAATTAAGGCAAGTGATGGACAAGACAGTAGGATAATGATTTCATGCAAAATACATGGCCAAATAGAATTCCACAGAAATTCATAATTCACACAAATACAGCATGTAATTTCGGATGAAATCAGAATGCACAGTTTCCGGAATAATTTGATTAAAATACCCGAACGACCTCCAAAAATTACGAAAGTTTACCAAGTTATAGCCAAGACACTAAAGTAGATTTTTCATGAAGACTTCCAAGCCAAATTATTTTTAGATTATTTTCTTCAGTCACACGAAGCTTCTGGATCTAACACCGAAACGTCCAGTGCATGCTTCTCCGAAATACTGAGTCTTCACATACCTATTCTTCTTAGTTTCCTCTGAAATTTGGATATGTTTTACTTCAAGATGTTCTATACAAGTTTCATGAAGGGATCTAAGTCAAATATCCAGAGTATAGTCATCATATGGGTCCATGAAGTCTCGGGTGTCCTGTATCATGTCTCCAGATTTACCGTCTCCAAGAGTAAGTCGATTCACTAGGTTTTACTTGTTCATTTTACTTCAAATTTGAGTATGTTACATTTTAAGATGTCCCCTACAACTTTCAGGAAGAAAGCGAAGAGAGATTCTTAGTGAAAATCAACATGCAACCACAAATCCACCGAAAGGTCAGTGAAATCGTTCCAGATCTAGTGTCTCCGTAGGATGAGAGTTTGACCCTCAAATCTCCATAATTTTGTACCAAATTTTATTATGTTGTATTTTAAGATGTTAGCTACAACTTTCATGAAGAGATAAAAGTCAAAATCGAACTCCAAACATGCATGCAAGCTCTCACAAAGTTCTGGCTCAGGCGGATTCGTGCGAAAACAGCAACATCACTCAAGAACAAGTCATTATAGCTTCGGTTTCTCCCTTCTAATCACTCAAATTTCGACACTACACCAAACATACATGCAAGACACACATGCAAGAGTAGGAAGTGGATTCCCAACTTGCCTCTAGACCGAACGAACGACGGCACACGGCGGCGAACGGGCGGACGGACGGCGTGCGACGGCGACTCCTTCCTTTCCCTCTCGGCTTCTCCTCTCTCAGCCTCACTCTCCCTCTCTCTCGCACAATCTCTCTCTCTCTCTCTCTCTCTTTGGACGGTAACTCAACCGGCCACCCTCTCTCTCCTCTTCCCTTTTATTCCCCCATTTCCTCATCATTTGCAATGATTAGTTTGCCTTTCAATTGGCCAATGCATGAGCTCCTCCTTGCCACTTGGCAAAGCCCATGCATGGGCCTTTGGGCTTGGGCTTGGGCCGGCCACTCTCCTCCCCCTTGGTCGACGGCAGCCCACTTGTGGGCTTTAATGGGCCGGCCAACTTGGCCCATTAAAGATCCACTCTTGGGCCTAAGGCCCAACCTAAATAAAAATCAATTTTACCCCTTTTTCTTATCCTTTATTTTAAGAATTAAATTACTAAATTCTTCATGGCCAAAATCTTGTAACATTTTATTTATAGAAACTTAATTTATGAGGTGCATAGCCAAGCATAGATTATCCTCATCAATTTATCCTATAGTTCTAATTTCAAAATTCATGAACACAAGCACATAATACATAGCCTTAAAAGAAAACTAATGGCTAAAGCATAAACCATAGGTAATTTCATTACCTAATTATGGGCTTTAATTTCTCTAGAGGATGTCTTGAATTTTGGGATGCCACAATTCTCCCCTCCTTAGAGAATTTCGTCCTCGAAATTAGACACCACTCGTGCCTTCTTGAAACAAATAAGGGTACTTTTCCTTTATCTAATCTTCACTTTCCCATGTGGCTTCCTCCATATCATGACGTCGCCATAATACCTTAACCAAAGGGATCTTCTTAGTCCTAAGAATTTGCTCCTTTCGATCCAATACTTGTATAGGCTCCTCGATGTACCTTACTTTCTCATCCACTTTGATGGCTTCATGATCGAGTATGTGACCGGGATCCGGCTGGTACTTCCTCAACATCGATACATGAAACACATCATGCAAATTTCCTAACTTAGGAGGTAGCGCTAAGCGATAAGTTACATCCCCTATCCTTTCGAGTATTTCAAAAGGTCCAACAAATCTAGGGCTTAACTTACCCTTCATCCCAAATAGAGATATCCCTTTCATTGGAGATACCTTAAAGAATACATGGTCTCCTACACTAAATTCCAAAGGCCTTCTACGCCTATCTGCGTAGTCTTTCTGCCTACTCTGAGCTGTTTTAAGTCTTTCTTTGATAATTTCAACAGCCTCAGTGGTAACTTGTACCAGTTCAGGTCCTATCAATTTCCTTTCACCTACTTCATTCCAACAGACAGGAGTCCTACATCTCCTTCCATATAATGCTTCATAGGGAGCCATGCCTATACTTTTCTGAAAACTATTATTATAGGCAAACTCCACCAAATGCAATCTTTCATCCCAATTTCCTTTGAAATCAATTACACAAGCCCTTAACATATCCTCTAATGTCTGGATTACTCTTTCTATTTGTCCATCTGTCTGGGATGAAAAGCAGTACTAAACTGAAGCTTAGTTCCTAATGAAATTTGAAGACTTCGCCAAAAGTTCGAAGTAAATCTCGAATCCCGATCTGAGGTAATAGTCACTGGAACACCATGTAAGCGTACCACTTGACTTACATACATGTCCGCATACTTATCCATTGGGTAGTCCATGCGAATCGCTAGGAAATGAGCCGATTTAGTCAAACGGTCCACTATAACCCAAATTGAGTCATGACTGCTTGACGTCCTTGGCAATCCTTGCACAAAGTCTATTGTTATATGCTCCCATTTCCATTCTGGAATGTCTAATGGTCTCAAGAGTCCTGCGGGTTTACGATGCTCCGCTTTTACTTGCTGGCACGTCAAACATTGAGAAACGTACTTAGCCGTATCTGTTTTCATACCATTCCACCAAAATTGCTGATGCAAATTCCTGTACATCTTTGTACTACCTGGATGGATACTATAATTACTCTTATGTGCCTCCGACAGAATTTCCTTCCACAATTCTTCATTGTCGGGAACACAAAGTCGTCCTTGACATCTTACTATTCCATCACCAGAGACTTGAAATTCCGGTCTTTTTCCTAAAGATGCTGTGTCTTTTACTTTCAAAATCTCTGGGTCAGATTCTTGCAAGATTTTAACTTTCTGAATAATCTCGGGTTCTATTCTTAATGCACTAAGCATACCAAGTAAGACAATTCATTTCCGGTTTAAATTCGAGTCCACTACTGAGACTTTAACAATTCCCATTCTGCCATCCTTAAACTGGCCATTTCCACAGCCGACTTACGACTAAGAGCATCCGCTACCCTATTCGCTTTCCCTGGATGATATCTTATCTCACAATCATAATCCTTTAACAACTCCATCCACCTCCTTTGTCTCATGTTCAACTCCTTTTGTGATAACAGATATTTCAAGCTCTTATGATCCGTATAAATCTCAAACTTCTCCCCATACAAATAGTGTCTCCATATTTTCAAGGCAAACACTATAGCTGCTAGTTCTAAATCATGTGTCGGGTAATTCAGTTCATGGGGTTTCAATTGTCTAGATGCATAGGCTATAACCTTGCCATGCTGCATCAAACACATCCGAGTCCTTTGTGAGATGCATCACTATACACTGTGAAACCATCAGGTCCAGTAGGTATAGTCAGGATTGGAGCTGAGGTCAATTTCCTTTTGAGCTCCTGGAAACTCCTTTCGCATTCCCCATTCCATTCAAATTTTACATTCTTTCGGGTCAACCTAGTTAAAGGTCCCGCGCCGTGAAAATCCCTCAATAAACCTTCTATAATAACCAGCCGGTACCCTAAGAAACTCCGTATTTCGGTGGGTGTCGTTGGTCTCGGCCAATTTACTACCATTTCAACTTTTGCCGGGTCTACGGCAATTCCTTTCTCGACACCACATGCCCTAAAAATATTATCCGGTCCAACCAAAACTCACACTTACTAAACTTAGCATACAACTTATGCTCTCTCGTGGTCCGCAAAACTATCCTCAAATGTTGCTCATGCTCTCTAGGCCCTTTTGAATATACCAGAATATCATCAATAAAAACAATCACAAACTAGTCTAAATAAGGCTGAAATATCCTATTCATTAGATCCATAAATGCAGCCGGCGCGTTAGTCAATCCAAATGGCATAACAAGGAACTCGTAGTGTCCATAACGAGTTCTAAACGCAGTCTTAGGAATGTCCTCTTTCTTAATTCTTAACTGATGGTATCCCGACCTCAAGTTAATCTTAGAGAAGACCGAACTTCCTTGGAGTTGGTCAAACAGGTCATCAATTCTAGGCAAAGGATACTTATTTTTAATGGTCACATGGTTCAGCTGCCTATAGTCAATGCACAAGTGCATCGATCCATCTTTCTTTTTCACAAACAAGACCGGCGCACCCCAAGGTGAAACACTTGGTCTAATGAATCCTTTGTCAAGCAACTCCTGCAGCTTGCACTTTCAACTCCTTCAATTCGACTAAGGCCATCCTATATGGGGCTTTTGATATTGGTCTGTTCCTGCATTAATTCAATTTCAAACTCAATCTCCCGCTCCGGCGGCAATCCAGCAATTCCTCGGGAATACATCTTGAAATTCATTAACTACACGAACTTCCTCAAGTTTAGGCTCCTCCCTTGCATAATCTCTAACTATGGCTAGGTACCCTTGACATCCTTTGTCAAGTAACTTATGTGCTTCTACCGCCGAAATAAGTGCTACAGAAGATGGGTTTGACCTCCTAAAAATTCACAACTAGACTGATCAGGTAAAACGAATTGGATCAATCTTCTATAACAATCCATTCTAGCCCGATACTTACGAAGCCAGTCCATTCCTATAATAACGTCAAAATCATACATGGTCATTACAACCAAGTCTATTTCCATATCTTTTCCTCCCATTGATATCTTACAATTTCCACACACCGGCGTAGACAATACCATATCCTTTAAAGGCGTGGAAACACAAAGAGGCGTCTCAAGAGGCATAACTTCTATCTTATTCAAACGTCTATATCTTTCGACACAAATGAATGCGTTGCATCCGTATCAAACAATGCATATGCCTTTTCACCATTGATAATGATCGTACCTGAGATAACATTTTTGGAAGCTTCCGCTTCCTCTTGGGTGACCGCATACACCCTTCCTTGTACTGGTGGCCTCTGAGGATTTCCTTGTGGGTTTGATCTAACAACATTTTGATATCCCTGTCGCACCGAGCCAACACTCACTTGCGACCTCTCTTGTGGGCAACTCCTCCTAAGATGACCCACTTGTCCACAACCAAAACATTTTAGTCGTCCATTGCAAGGTCCTGGGCCATGTCGCCCATTACACCTTTGACAAACACCAGGCTGATAGGGTGCTTTCCCTATATTCATACCATTTCTTGCTCCTCCAAAATTTCCAAAATTACTCTTCTTCTTCACATTCCAGGTTTGACCTTGACCAGAATAAGGTCTCTTACCCCTTCTCACATCATTAAAATTCAACGGTTTCTTAAACTCCGTCCGTTCTCTTAATAGTTCTTGCTCCACTAACTGTGCCCTTTCATAAATCTCATTATAGTCTCTTATGTTCAAAGGCACCAGTTGCTTTCTAATGTCAGTTCTTAGCCCTTTCAGAAACCTCTTAGCCTTTTCCTCCTGATCCTCAATCAATCTAGGAGCATATCTAGACAGTTCAGAAAATCTAGCCTCATACTGATCTACTGTCAGCTCCTTTTGTTCTAGCTGAACAAATTCTGTAATTTTCCTATCCTTAGCACAGTCAGAAAAATGCTTCCTATTGAAAGCTCTCACAAACTCCTCCCAGTTAACATCAATACTTGGTGGAAAGATTATGTCCTTCGAAGCTCTCCACCAAAACTTTGCATTTCCCTCCAACTGGTACTCTGCTAAAACTATTTTCTCAGCATCAGTGCAGTCCAACAGCCGGAAAATTCGTTCCATTCCATCAATCCATTGCTCCGCCTCCTCAGGACTTCCCATTCCATTGAACTTAAGTGGCTTCGGCTTCGAAACTGCTCCACCGGTCCTGAGTACGGCGTTCGCTCCGGCCGGCCATTCGCGCCCGCCTTTCCATCAGATTTCCAATATTGGCTAATGCTCGTAGGATGTCTTCCATTCGGGGTTCAGCCCTTGCAGCAGAGGCTTCAGCCCTCGATGGATGAGCACTTCCAGCTCGCACCATGACTTTCCTGCAATTTCCAAGCATTGCCTCAGGAATAATCTGAGACTCACTGCCTCCATTCAAAGCAACTACTACTACTTCATAAGTAACATATACATGTTCTTTGGGTACCTAAAGGCAATTCAAAATGAACTACTAGGGATCTACGAGTGAATACTCATCACCCGTTATTCAATTATTTCGTTTTACATCCTATGGTGTGCATTGCCATCATGTTCCTCAATTTCCAACTGAGGCTCCTTATCACTCCACCTATAACCATTCGCTCTGATACCAAAAAGGGGGCTGTGGCACCCTGAACCCTTCACAGGTCGCCACAAGCACCAACGTTACACCTTATTACATCTCTTAGAAGAAACGTCGTAATTCATAGACATTTTTTTTTTTAAAATGGTCCCAGTGCGACTCATTAGCGGAAGCAAAATAAAACATCGCCATCTCACCCTCCATCAACCATGATACAAATGCACACCACTAATCATCATAATTAATACACAAGCCATGACACTTTATTTACATATTTTCAAGATGGGATTTCTTTGGGTCGGTACATCAAAAGAAAAGCCAGGACTCAGCCACGCCCGGCCTAAAACCCCAAAAAGAAACCCTCGACCCGCTACAACTCACGTGCAAAATCCCCATCACCAGTGTCGGCTAACTATCCCAAAAAGATCCAGCTCCTACTCGTCACGCACGGGCCCTCACACCCATTCCGGTGCATCAGGCGGTGGCGGCGGCAACATCCCACACATCACACCGTCGCGACGAATGTGGACGGATATGAACTCCTGGACAACAGGGCCCCCAGCCAGGCCTACATCGTACATAACTAAACAGCGCACTCGAATATACGTCAATCCAGGAACGGAGGGACAGCCAAACTCCTCGCACTCGACCTCTACATCGGATGGTAGGCCGTAAAACACACCCCGCGTGATAGTAGGGAGCGACATGCCGCTAATCTGAAATGTTGGTCCCCAAAGGGGTGAGTACAACCACTCAGTAGGTAAAGGAATCCAATAACCACTCAATGCCTCATACAATACAATCACAACATCATACATGCCGTTCATGCATCCATGCGTACTTACCTTGATGCCATACATATACCATCATGCATCATCATCACAATCATATCATATACATGTCATCATGCCATGGGTGATCATCATCATATCATATCATACATGCATATCATCATCATGCCATGGGTGATCATCATCATATCATATCATACATGCATATCATCATCATGCCATGGGTGATCATCATCATATCATATCATATACATGTCATCATGCCATAGGTGATCATCATCATATCATATCATACATGCATATCATCATCATGCCATGGGTGATCATCATCATATCATATCATACATGCATATCATCATCATGCCATGGGTGATCATCATCATATCATATCATATATGCATGATTCAATTTCCACTTTTAACTTTCAATTCGATCACCACATCACCCTTCCTCGGATCATCAATTTCATCCCATACTTTACACTCGCACCCCATCCTGGCATCGCGAGAAAAACCTTCGGCATTCAGCCATTTAAGGCCACCGGGCATCCCGCACCCCCACATTCCGGGCATCTCGCATCCCAACAGGCATCACGAGGCATCCCCTTGGGCAAAGACCTCCGAGGCTTCCGGCACCCAACCATTCTGGGCATCCTGATACTCCCAGGGCCATCCGGCAATGTATCTCTATACATTCCAGGCATCCGGCACCCCCCATCCCGGGCATCCTGATACTCCCAGGGCATTATCATCCGCCACAAACAGTTTCCTCATTTATCATTATTCATGCTTACCAATTTAGTTTTCAACTCAGCATGTCACATGATGTAATGGCAAACAAAATCATATTCAGCATTGAATTCATACATGCGTCTCAATTCATTGTCATGCATGCATCCAGACCTCATGATACATGCAACAAGGTACAATTATTCATAAAATAAAATTTATGGAATTCGTACCAATTAAAATAATCCATTTATCATGTCCTTTTACATTTATTTAAATTCCAGCTTGTACCACTTTCGAAAAATATTTAATTTAAATATCCATATGATTCTCAAAAATCATAAAATTAAGGCAAGTGATGGACAAGACAGTAGGATAATGATTTCATGCAAAATACATGGCCAAATAGAATTCCACAGAAATTCATAATTCACACAAATACAGCATGTAATTTCGGATGAAATCAGAATGCACAGTTTCCGGAATAATTTGATTAAAATACCCGAACGACCTCCAAAAATTACGAAATTTTACCAAGTTATAGCCAAGACACTAAAGTAGATTTTTCATGAAGACTTCCAAGCCAAATTATTTTTATATTATTTTCTACAGTCACACGAAGCTTCTGGATCTAACACCGAAACGTCCAGTGCATGCTTCTCCGAAATAATGAGTTTTCACCTACCTATTCTTCTTTGTTTCCTCTGAAATTTGGATATGTTTTACTTCAAGATGTTCTCTACAAGTTTTGATGAAGGGATCTAAGTCACATATCCAGATTATAGTCATCATATGGGTCCATGAAGTCTCGGGTGTCCTGTATCATGTCTCCAGATTTACTGTCTCCAAGAGTAAGTCGATTCACTAGGTTGTACTTGTTCATTTTACTTCAAATTTGAGTATGTTATATTTTAAGATGTCCCCTACAACTTTCATGAAGAAATCGAAGAGATATTCTTAGTGTAAATCAACATGCAACCACAAATCCACCGAAAGGTCAGTGAAATCGTTCCAGATCTAGTGTCTCCGTAGGATGAGAGTTTGACCCCTCAAATCTCCATCATTTTGTACCAAATTTTAGTATGTTGTATTTTAAGATGTTAGCTACAACTTTCATGAGCGATCAAAGTGAAAATCGAACTCCAAACATGCATGTAAGCTCTCACAAAGTTCTGGCTCAGGCGGATTCGTACGAAAACAGCAACATCACTCAAGAACAAGTCATTATAGCTTCGGTTTCTCCCTTCTAATCACTCAAATTTCGACACTACACCAAACATACATGCAAGACACACATGCAAGAGTAGGAAGTGGATTCCCAACTTGCCTCTAGACCGAACGAACGACGGCACACGGCGGCGAACGGGCGGACGGACGGCGTGCGACGGCGACTCCTTCCTTTCCCTCTCGGCTTCTCCTCTCTCAGCCTCACTCTCCCTCTCTCTCGCACAATCTCTCTCTCTCTCTCTCTCTCTCTTTGGACGGTAACTCAACCGGCCACCTCTCTCTCCTCTTCCCTTTTATTCCCCATTTCCTCATCATTTGCAATGATTAGTTTGCCTTTCAATTGGCCAATGCATGAGCTCCTCCTTGCCACTTGGCAAAGCCCATGCATGGGCCTTTGGGCTTGGGCTTGGGCCGGCCACTCTCCTCCCCCTTGGTCGACGGCAGCCCACTTGTGGGCTTTAATGGGCCGGCCAACTTGGCCCATTAAAGATCCACTCTTGGGCCTAAGGCCCAACCTAAATAAAAATCAATTTTACCCCTTTTTCTTATCCTTTATTTTAAGAATTAAATTACTAAATTCTTCATGGCCAAAATCTTGTAACATTTTATTTATAGAAACTTAATTTATGAGGTGCATAGCCAAGCATAGATTATCCTCATCAATTTATCCTATAGTTCTAATTTCAAAATTCATGAACACAAGCACATAATACATAGCCTTAAAAGAAAACTAATGGCTAAAGCATAAACCATAGGTAATTTCATTACCTAATTATGGGCTTTAATTTCTCTAGAGGATGTCTTGAATTTTGGGATGCCACAGAGAGTTGGGTGGCGATTGTCACGCCCTGGACCCTTTCTTTGTCGTGGGAACTCGACATCCACGGGAATTAATTTGGGATGTTCCAGAAGGAGTTGCTGTTCCATTACTTTTATCTTTCAATTAAGCACATGCGAAGGTATGAAACTATAACGCCCAATCAACAAACAATAAATGGATAGTGAGGAAAACATGTACACAAATACGCAACTTATATTGCTTCATTAGCATTGGAAAGTTTGATTTACAAGTCCACTTAGTTGGGCCTTTCCGATTAAGGATAAGGGGGAAGATTAGTCTAGCTCCTCTATGAGAGTGACTACAAAAGAAAAAAAAAAGGGTTCCCATCAGGAAGCCAGCTCCTCATGGCTTGGGCTTGGGGTTGTAGTTGGGGTCGGAGTTGAGGTCATCCATAGTGCCATCAGGAGGGTTTGCCATTGAACCATCGGGGCCACTAAGTGGATTGTCGAAATCACGGAGGGGCTCAAAGACCTCCTCATCAACCCATGCAAACCATGCCTCAAATAGATGGGGAACCAAATACCCTATACGCTCATCCACCCACATCGTAGTGGTGTGCCTTTTGTGTATAATGTCGATCGTTGTATCCTCTATGTCCAATATCTCAACCTCTATCTATATAGGAAGATCATAACAGATTAGAGGAAGACTCATACCTATGGGTCTAAAAAAAGGTGAAATAACAACAAATGAGTTGAAAACTCAATAAGTAAATCACCTAAACCTCATACAGGCGAATGTCTCGTATCGGAACCATACGAAAACTCAACGCCAACATGTCGATGGAAGATCAATAGTAAAACCTTTTATTTGCCTTAACTATGCACATGAAGGGAAGTCTTCAACTACCTAAAATACTCGCACTTTGAAGAACCTATGAAATATCTCATAAAAATTCTACATGGGCCGAACAATAACTTCTATAATATACACGTGCTTCTTGAGCCCTAAATAATGACATATAAAATATACATGTGCCTCACAAAATCACAATTAATAGCATCTACAATCCGCGCATGTCGAATAATAGCTTCTAAAATATTATCGTGGTTCTCAAGTCTATAATAATGACTTCTAAAATGTCCACGTGCCTCTCACGTCACAAAAAATTATAAATAAGTTATGCACGTGCCTCTCACGTCATAAACAATGTCATATAAAATATGTACGTGTCATAAAATAACTTCAAAAGTATGCATGTGATGCTCAAATGTAATTTTGCTCGAGAATCACATAACACTCCATAATATCATGCAACTTTCAAGTCCACTTATTACACATAATTGAAATTCATTGGTTCTTTCGGAATACACTGAGCATTGTCCTATCCCATTGGGCATGACAACGTCTTGAAATCCATTGGTCACAGCATCGGAAATTCATTGGGCATAGTTTTGTAACCATCTCTGCGAATGTCACCTGAAATCCATTGGGCATCATCCCGAAATCCATGGATGACTGTTTCCCTCATATGACCACATTAATTAAGCACAAAATCGGTTCTCATCTTTTTCTTTAGTCTAATGTATGAATGCGTCAAGGGCATGCCAAGCGAAGTGTATGTCATAATTTACTAAAACCACATTGATAAAATATGCAGAGCATGAAACGAGAACTGTGACTTGACCCGCCGCATTCAAGCATTGGCCAAAGTTCAATCCGGTTCGGAAACGATACGCCTTAATATTGTCGAACCAAGAGAGAGATTTGGCCCGGCGTTTTTTCATGCATATCCAAAAACCAATGCGAATCTCTTCGCGGAGGCTTAGGGCGTGTTTTCAAGCATCAACTATGGCGTATATGTGGACTACATCCAATAAACAACAACCAAACCTTGCAACCAATAATAAATGATAACACATAAACAACCATGGCAACAATTCCTTATAACCAAATTTAGATAATGATGTATAAACGAATCTCATTCAATAACAACAATGACTTCATATAATCAAACCTAGAAAAGAATGTATAAACAAATTGCGTCTACTAACAACAACAAACCTTGTGACTTCGACGATCACATAGCAAGTCTCGCTTATTCTCAAACCTCATAACCCAAGTAAATCATGAGCAAACCATACAAAATTAGTACGTGACTCTAGTCTACCTAAGATGGCTCGATTCTATCAAACCACAAGAACAAAACCTTACCTAAATCAGAACTATGCAACACAATGGCCTAGCCGATGTTTAGGGGATGTACTTGTAGAATTGGGACAAGAGTGGGGTCGGACGACGGATGGCTCGAGGCTCATGGGGGCGGTGATGGCACGATGTGAGGTGGTGGTGGGGGGTGAACCGAGGGGGAGAGAGGGAGGCGTGAGAGTGAGGGAGAGGGAGTGTCATGACCCCAACTCTATCTCCAGGATCATGAGCGGTAGGGGTTATTTTCGCGACATCCCAGGTACATTGCCGTCCCGTTCTTTTTATTTTTCATTAAGCACATGCGGAAGCATTACAAACAACACTCAGACAACAATAAGCGGCCGGGAAAACAACCACTTGCAAATATACAATTATATCAGTTACATTTATAAGCCCTTTTATCACGGGCCGTTATATTTTCAACCACTACATTTTCTACGCTCCAAAGGCCGGGTAAACCTTAGCTCCTTTAGTAAGACTGCAACTCTAGCACTAGTGGGAGACCTCAATGCCTACAATTTTGAAAAACAACGGGGTGAGTCATGGACTCAGTAAGTAAAACCCACTAATTTCTAGGTAGGAGGATGCCTTGCCTAACAACAAGCATATAACTCATCCAAAACATTAGTTGATGACAGATCAACAGCAAAACAAAAGCTTTGTCTTGGATGAAACATGAGGAATCCTCAATCAATAGTATGCAAGCATAAGCCAATATTCACCCACAACATGAGGAATTCACGCCTCACTCAATGTTATACAATCATAAACAAAATACATTCCAAAGTATGAGGAACTCACGCCTCACTCATATGCAAGCATAACCGAAATCCATTTCATAATGTGAGGAACTCATACATACGAGGTTAATTTATTAACAGTCGAAATCCATCGACTTTTCCGAAACCCACCGGGCATCCGAAATCCATCGGGCAACGTCCTCTAATCCAAGGGCGATGGCGGTTCTCCGTCTATGCATTCGTCGGGCATCCAAACTTGATCGGGCAATGTCCCTTAATCCAAGGGTGACGGTAGTCCTCTGACGATGAGTCTGTCGGGCAACGTCGCCGAAATCCATCGATCGATGGCTATAAATTAGTCCATTGTGTGACCATATATCAAGCATCACAATCCGGTTCTTATCTTCACTTTTAGTTCAAGGGCCCGAAGGTGTCCCATGTGTAAATGTGTGAAATGACTTATCAAAATCAAGACATTAAGCATGCCGAGCACGAATCAAGGATCGCGATTTGATTCGACACGTTTGAGCACCGATCTAGTACCCAACTTGGCTTGAGAATGACATACCTCGATATCGCACTGAGACCATGATAGGACTGGCCTGTCATGACATGTTCACCGACTTAGTACCAAACTTGGCTCGGGAACGATACGCCTCAATATCGCACCGAGACCATGAAAGGGCTGGCTCGTCGTGACATATTCACCGACCTAGTACCAAAGTTGGCTTGGAAACGATACACCTTGATATTGCACCAAGACTAAGAAAGGACTGATCTGTCGTGATCCCACGTACGTCAAGGCCGACAAAACCCTTTTTCAGAGCTCTAGGTGTGGACTAGAACATGCACTTGTGAGAACGATTGGAAATAGTTTTGTAAGGAAATAGCAAACTTTCACAAAAACGTTTTTCAAATCGGTTTGAGTCAAAGCATAACCGAAGCATCTCGAACAAGTACACAAATCGGACTTCTTTCAAAGCAATTTAAGCCAAAGCATGAGTCAAGCTCAACAAACAAGAACTGAATTCAATCAAGGAACAAAGTCTAAACCCATCCAAGCAAACACAACCCAACCTTAATCAACAACAATTCAATCAACTTCAGTCAAGGACTTGTCACATGCTCGGAATAGCGTAACACAACGTCCTAGCCAAATATTAGTAAGTTCTACTTACTCCACTTCAAGGGACAGCCTGGGTGACCGAACAACTTGCAGGTTGGTGAACGAGCAAGAGAGTGTGGCCACGAGAAAGAGAGAGGGCGATGGTGAGGGTGAGGTCGAGAGAGTGAGGGAGGAAGAGGAGGTGGTGTGGAAATGAGGGGAGGGAAGGCCTCTATTTCTAGGCAAACCCCTCATGATGATCTTTTCAAATGGACCAATCATCTTCATGTAGGTGGACAATCTAGGTTGAGGAGGTGGCAACCTAAATAGATGGGTGGCAAGTCTAGTTCCTAGGGGCGACACTTGCTCAACTTTCCATTGGTCCACCTAAGGGGTCGAGTCACTATGGAATAATTACAAGTAATTACTATGGGGAAACCTAAGCCAATGACTAAGCCTCTCCCATTTAATGTTTGAATCTTGAGTAATTATTAGGCTAGATATCTTCATATCACAAACTTGCTCTCCAAGTTTTTAGGTTGGGAGGCATCATGGCTTATTCCTTTGAGGCACACCTCAACTTGGCATTGAAGAACTAGAGTCCAAAGATATTTGATGCATCCTTATCCTAAATTAAGAGGACTCTAGATTAGCCTTGCTCCTTAAGTTGGACATGCAACCCTCTCCCCTTCCAAGTTGGGTGTATGGCCCTCTTATCTTGGGGTGAAAACAATTTCAAGCAGTTTTGGAAATAAGCATAAATACCTTATCAAATGGGCTCAAAAAATTATAAAATTTTAATATATTGTAGATAAGGCCTTAAATGACATTTTTTTATGAAGGAAGTCAAGTTCAAATCGTGCTGTAAAAAGAGCAGTAAATCACTGAACACAACCCAAAAATTCATCCGTCGAGCAGATTCAACAGTCGGAGAGAGAGACTCATTTTGAAATCCAAATTTTCACAAAACTCTTTGAAATTTATATATGTTATAGAAAAAGATGTCCTTTAAAACTTTCATGAAAGAAGAATGATTAAATTTGAAAGAGAAGATTTTATAAAAATTCGAGAAGGCAACCTGGTCACTGTTTTCACTACACGGGACAGGTTCCAGACAGTGAATGATTGGGCCCTCGTCCATACCATTTCACCTCTGAAAAATATAAAATTTTATTATGTTTTAGATCAAGATTTTTAAAACAACTTTCATGAAGGAAGTTTCTTTAAATTTGCACTATAAAAATCTGTTTAAAATTGGCAAATAGCAGAGGTCCAGAAATTTCGAAAATCAAAAGTGGCAATCTTAGTTGGAAAAAAGGAGGCGTCCCACTTGGTCAAAAAGTATTAATTGTTGGACATCCTTATCTTTCAAGTTTCCAATTAGGTCCTAGGTTAGCTTGGACACTTCATCCTCCTTCATTTAATGAAGAGATTCTAGAATTCTCTTTTGCTTTATCCTTTTCTTCCTCAAGAAGGTGGTCTTCCTTCCTCAAGAAGGCAGGCTAGAGAATTCTATCATCCAAGTTGATTCCGAGGCTGAGGAAGGGATCATTAGGCACATCTTGAAAAGCCTGAATCACGTACACTCGAGGTTCAGCCATTACGTTCCATATTCGCCCAAACCGTTTCTTTGGACGATCGGTCGGCCAATAGGGTCGATTGTCCTTCGATTGGTTTAAGGCCAATCTTAAGGCTACCCATGGCTTAGCACTAAGCCAAGGCGCTCATGGACCTTAGAATTAGTGACAGAATAACCAAGTCTATCCCTAGGCTCATTCCGATCGGCACTCGATCCACTGGTAGGGTTCATGGTCGGTGCCTCACCAATCCATGATTGGACATCATGATGTGAATCGTTGTGGAAAGATCGTTCTACGAAGGCCCGGATCCAATCGAACCTGTGATTGGCAATCTCGGTATGAACGTGACCTGTTGACGAACACGTGTCAACCAACCAACGTTATAGACGTCACGAGCAAAAGAATTCGCTAGCTCGCTCAATAAGTCGAATCGACTGCCACAAGAGAATCTTGATAAGGTCAAGTCCTCAAAGAACAGTAAAAGAGAATCTCTCAATTCTTTTCCTCAAAAATAAAATATATCTCTGTCCCCAAAGAAATTTGGCAAATCCTTTATATAGACTTTCTAGCTGCTACACAAACCTTAAAACCAACCCTAGAAATCTAATGCGTCATATTCTAGAATATACTTAAACAAGATAATCAAATTGCGCCAAGATTTCCAAGATTCTTCAAGATTTGATCCAAGGTCATCTCCACGCCGAAGATCACGAACCATGATGCCAATAGCTTGCCTGAATTGCTTGGCCCATGCTCGAGTAATCGAACTAGTAGGAATAGACAATGGGTCCCTAGCACCACCTCCTCGATATGGCTCGATGTCCACATCACATCACCAATTCAAGATTCCGTTCCAATCACTAAGAATTAAATAGGGAATTATGCATTTTTGGTCAGAAGATGGTTGCATTTGATCAATTCAGATTGTCTGTGTATTGGTGCATAACCGGGCAGAATCACCCACTACTAGAAATTGCGATCAATCGGATCGTCCGCCAATCCAAAATCATCCCGTGACCAATTCTTGTGATCAAAAAGTCATCTTATGAGCTAGTGATCCTATTCCATCGGTATGGTCGGTAGGAAATTCAGGGCTAATACCTCGACCAATTTGTGATCGGTCAGTCAGTCGATTGGTCGGACCATGACCGATCTATGATTCCTTGCCGATCGAACCGATTGATCCATGGCCAATGGCCCATGATTGATCCTTTTAGGACCTTATGGCAGATCCTTACGGGGCCGGAATCAAGGATGTTACAGGGAGAGAGCTATAGGGAAAATGAGCTTGGGGAAAAAGTAAGAGAAGAGAGAGAAATGGGTTTCTTAGGCCTTAAATGTGAGACTCAATTATTGAATTTGCAATGATGAGTTTTTGGCTTGGTGAGCAAGATTGCATCTCAACCCTTCAAGTGTCACTCTAGGGGCTCATCTTGGCCAAGTTTATCTTTCAAGCTTCCAAGGTTCAGTTACTACTTAGCTTTAAGAGTAACCAATCTAGTTACACAAACTAGACTTGTTCCTTCTCCCCTCCTTCTTCAAAGTGGTGTCTAGCCCCTCTTGGATGGCCACCAAACTTTAGTTCTCTTTTAACTTATCTTCAAGAAGCTATGCAAGTCCCACCTTTAGGGTTATTAAAGCCTATATCCCTATATTAGCACATGTCTCAACTTATTGCCCTTAAGGGCTATCTTCCAAAAATCTAAGGATAGGTTCAAGTCTTCCAAGACAACTTGCCCAACAAGTTCTTCCTTGTCCTATGCACGCGAGAGGGGAAAATTTCATTGCCTTCGAAGAATTGTTCACTCTAAGTTGATCCAAATTCAAGAAGACAAGGGATAATTAAGAGGACTATCTAATTACCATCTTAACTAGACATGAATATCTTGAGATCACCTACGATTGACACTTGTAATGGGACTGGAGTTTGTGGCTAAGTTTCGATCGGAAATAGCCTTAATGCGACCTATGTTAATTGAGCAACATCGGTGGTGCTCGTGCAGCCAGACCCGAACTGAGCTTATTGTCTGTTTAGGGTTCTATGTGACCCATTGTTATGCCTCAAACCTCAAGTGTGCGCACATCCCTCGGTGGTCGATAAAATTGCAACGTCCTAGGATGCGTCACCGATCCATTCATTTTATTGCACATGAGGAAGCGAAATAAAAAACCCCTGACAACAAACAACATGAGATAGAAAAGCAGGATAACAAATTCACAACCAAAACATACTTTTATAAACATACTAGGTTTATATACAATACTAGTCTGCCTATCAAAAGATCGGCCCTAAAAAAGGAAACTGTCCTACTACCCATTAGTCGAACACGTTCACCGATCCTTCAGACTCTACAGGCTTCGAGGGCGCTGGGTCCTCCATAGCACCATCAGGAGGGTTAGTTGCACCCTCGCCAAAAGCGGCATCGACTACCACGGCGGAGATCTCAAAACCCTAGAGGGGACCGACTCTGTATCCATTGAGTCCATGGCGGAACCACACCCTGAATCAATGAGGTACCCTCTCAGGTAGGCCCTCATCGACTCAGACAGTGGTCATGGCCAACTCGTAGACCCAATGACTACCAGGGACGGGGACGTCTATACCCCGCTCAGTAATAGCCCGCGATTGACCAAAAACATTTCGGAGGAACCGCCATCTAAGGACCTGAAAAGAATGAGCCCACGACGGGGTGAGACAACGCCTCAGCAAGTCCACCTCCTAAACTTCGACTAGGAAGAAAATACGCCTATCCACACAACCACACAACCACAGAGACTTACCTTGTCTCAGATCCTCCTCGTAGGTTAGCACAGTTTAAATACACAACCATATACAGTAATCACACTTAATCAATTGGAACGCCACCACTTTCCTCTCAATAAACACAAAGGTCCTGATTATAGGACTAAATCATTATGACATGTCCCATTCTGTGCCACACAATTTCGTCTCATAATCCGGTGCATCAATTTCACTCAAAATGCGCTAATTTTTAATCACGGCCCAACGGGCACGGCCTACTCGACGTTCGGCGGTCTTCTGGCGTAACCAAGCATCATCTGTGACGTTTTAGATTTTCCACTTCTGCTTTCAATTAAATTGATTAGGCCTTTCATCGATGCGCTTATAGGGCTGTTCTCAGAGCTGATCACTCTCAAGATAACTAGACTATCTAGGAAAGCCATTAAGGAATTTTAATGCAATAGACTTGAGAATTCGACCAGGAATCGGCTACTCAACCGTGTTCATCTTTAGAGGTCATTACGGCACAATAAAAAATCACTTAGAGATCAGAAATAGGTTGGTTCGACTGAGATGTGTGGTTAAACATAGGTGATTCCATCAAATTGTAAAATTCTCATCGATCGGCACTAGACTGATTTTTCTGTCGTTTTGGTACCCTATGTCTGTATTTGAATCCTTGAGATTT
The DNA here is from genome assembly GCA_014182375.1 of Eucalyptus virginea. Taxonomy (NCBI): domain Eukaryota; kingdom Viridiplantae; phylum Streptophyta; class Magnoliopsida; order Myrtales; family Myrtaceae; genus Eucalyptus; species Eucalyptus virginea. The sequence continues at coordinate 18,488,458 of CM024515.1, read as the reverse complement.
TCACGACAACTCAGAGTCACCAATGTGTCGAGTGGGTTCATTGTGGCTCGAAGAAAATCGACCACGAGTCATTTGTACTAAATTTTTTTGAAAGTTTTCCAATAGCCTAGGTCATGTTAAAAATGAGCCAGAGTGAAATTAACCGTGAATTTAAATCCGATTTCAGAAATTGAAAGTTCTGTCATGTCACAAATCATTTTAGGAACGTCGACTCAGTCTCATAAGATTTTTCTGTAAACCGAGATTTTTTGGGAAAAAGTCATCCTAGGGGCCGTTTTTGTTCAAAAATGTCAGGGATCGGTTTTGATCGCTCAATTGGGTCGCAAGTAAGATCAATTGGTGATGAAAAATACCAATTTGATTGAGGACTCGATATTGGAATTTATGGAGGCCAAATTGAGTGGATTCAAGAAGCTTTTAGTGTCCAATTTGAGGGGAAATCCTTGAAATTCGTATACCCCCCCATCCATGACTTATGGACCACTTCAAATGAACTTCTAGAAGGGCATTGGTGGCTGATTTGTGGCCAAGGGACCCACTGGTGGTGGGAGACCAAGGAGATGGGGACAAACCGGTCAAGGGGACCAAGGTGGCCCCCCCTCATCCAAGCTGGTTCCCTTTCCCCTTCAAGCAGTCGTGTAGCTTCTTCCTTCCCCTTCATTGTGCCATTTTCGAGCTCAGCAAAACAGAGAGAGACTGCCAGAGCAGCCAACAGCCCATCGGTGCCGCACGCCGCTGTCGTTCGCCGTTTCCACCCAGCATGCGTGCTGCGGGCACCATCGCGCCTCACCTCGCGACTCTGACGTCCAGCCACCCGTCCCTGCTGCCTCAAGCCATGCTAGAGCTGTCCAGCTTGCCTCCGCTGCCGTGAGCCACCACCGGAACTCCTACCGTCACCGCTTGGACCAGTGACCAACCTTGCTGCTTGTCTCGGCCCAAGAGCAGCCCTTTTCGACTTCAACCAGTCATTGAACAGAAGCAAAATTAGTGGGTTTCCAGTAGCATCTTTGGCCCATTTTGGAGGTGTTCCCGGCCCCGAAAGTTGATCCTCCTTTGGAGTTTCTTGTTCCCCGCGGTGTCCTCGTCGTTTCAAATTGAGCGGTTCGTTAATCAAGTGAGTTTAACTCACTAATCCTCGCTTAGTAGGTTAATGATGCTTAAGGGTTGTTTAGTTTAGACTAAGCTTGGTTTAGTGAATAATTAGAACATTGTAGTGAATTAGTTAATTACCAATGCATGTTAGGTGGTTAGTCTTGCGTAATTAGCGAGTAGATAGGCTATAATATTTATTTAACGAGTCTCGAAATTTTTCTGGGTCCGTTCCGGCATATAATTAGGCTTTATGGCCTAAGTATGCATTTTTGGTATTTATTGGCATTATTTAATTAGTTTCCGTAATTATTTAATTAATTAATTATTTTCCGGAAATTAGACCGGGATAGCCGGTGATCGAAATTTTATGCTGATTGCAATGGTGTAATCTGTTTATTTAATTGAGCTTTAATTTGTGTTGATTGTGTGTGATTTGTATTTTAGAAATTTATTCCTAAATTTATTTAATTTAAGTAATTAATTGAAAAATAATCGAGTGTCGGTTTACAACGCCAAAAATATTTTGGTGGACCATATAAAATGGTGGGATTTATGGAAAGGAAATTATGGTATTTTGGCTAAGGCCGACCGTGTACCCATACACGAGTATTTTTATCAGGTATGATAAAAGTTGAGAAATCATTGGTTGATTAGAATGGTATGCTGTATCAGCCTACGGGCTTGATAGCTTAGCTTAGAGTGACAGTATACCTTAAGATTTGCTTAGCTTCGATGAGCATTAAGATTTGCACAGCTTCGGTGAGCAAAGTAAGGTTCGCACAGCTTTGGTGAGCATTGTTAGTATACATATTAGCTCGATGACTTCATATGTCATCTTTAGAAGGAATAGTATACATATTAGCTTGATGACTCCATATGTCATCTTGAGAAGGAATAGTATACATATCAGCTCGATGACTCCATATGTCATCTTAGAGAAGGAATAGTATACATATCAGCTCGATGACTCCATATGTCATCTTAGAGAAGAAACAATAAACTATTTATTAGCCATGAGGCAAGCTACTATCTATTTTCAATTTAGAGTAAGCTATCCGCAAGGTGTTCGGACTCTATTGATAGTATTAATTAGGCCGACTGAGAGAAGGTCGTGATGACATGTAATCGACTGAGTCGATTGATCGATAGTTCGATTCGATTGATTGAATTGATTGGTTGATGTGATTTGTGTATCTATGAGATATACTGACTTGCAGGAAGGAACAGAGGCAAAGGTAAGACCTCCAACTCGTGTTTGTGCTTAGGCAGCCTTAGGGCGCATTTTCTTCCTAATCGAGTCTTAGGGGGTAGAACTTGCTGAGACGTCGTCTCACCCCGTTATGGGATAGCATTTCAGGTCCTTAGATGGCCGCTCATGAGTTTTTTGGACGACCCAAGAGTGTTATAAAGCAGGCATCCTATTTTCCGTTGCCTGGGAGCCCTAGGGGCTGGACCTATGAGCTAGTGAGGTCCATGGTTTGAGTTAATGCGGGTCTCACCCACAAGGTGCCCCACCGATACAGATCGTGGTACCGCCATGCTCAAGATGGCCAAAGAGCGGATCCTATTTCGGAATCTAGGGTTCCTCTATACATCCTAGAGGCTGCTTTTGGGAAGGGCACAGCTGATCCTCCTCAAGGTTCGATAGTAGATGCAGTAGACCTGGCTCTTGTAGTACTAGAGTCCCTAGTGCAGTCTGCTGAAGGCTTCAGCTGGAGCGTGGAAGAAGGAGAGATGGAGGATGATGATGACCCGGAGTAGATCGGAAACCCCCACCCCTGCTTGTAGACTTTGCTTTTGAACTGGCTTGAATAGAACCTGACTTTAATAGTTTGTATCGTACTATATACATTATGGTGTGCAATGTATATATGTGTGGTTATTTTAGGTTCAAAAATTTATGGTCCTACTTTCCTATCCCATTGTTTTATTGTTTGGGGATTATTTATATGTTTCCGCATGCGTACTAAAATGAAAGGGTCGGCGATGCGTCTTGGGACGTCACTATTTAATTGACCAGTGAGGGGTGGGTGCGCGCTTGAGGATTGGGGCATGACATCCCCGTTTAAGTGATATTAGAGAAAAGGTTAGAGATTGGAGTGATAAGGTGCGAAGGTTTATGGGATAGTAGTAGGAATGGCCTTTAAATTTATGCTAGTGCATGTCTGTGGTAGCTGATTGGTAGAATTGATTGTTGTTTAGATCACTCAGTTTCTAATTCGATGTGGAATTGGAAATAGGTTTCAGTAGAGAAATCTGAGTCATGAGTGATCAGGAGTAGAGGACTCCTAATAAGAAAATCGTCAGGGCCGTAACTCGAGGTAGGACGCCGACTAGGGTCGGTACTCGAAGAGGCCGAGGTAAAGCGTCAGCATAGGCTAGCGCTAGTGGTGTAGCACCACCTCCTGTTGGTGCCGGGGTAGCAGCCCCTGGTGATCCCAGAATCGAAGGGATCATGTAGGCGCTTGAGGCCATGAGAGATGTGATAGGACAGCAAGCACAGAATCAAGTCGCTGTTGCTGCCGCCACTGCTATTGCTGTCGTTGCCGCGCCGCTGAGGCGCACCCGTTGCCGTACCTATTGCTGCACCTGCCGGGGTTCAGCCTGAGAATGTGGTAGTGTAGAGAGAGAGACTGATACACAAGTTGGTGGAACAGTTCTTAAAGCTAAACCCGCCTAGATTCACGGGTACTGGAGACCCCGAGGCTGTGTCTCTTTGGATCCAAGATCTGGAGAAGGCCTTTGTACTCTTGGTGTGCACCGAGGCAGAGAAAGTAACCCTGGCAGTCTATCAGTTGCAGGGTAATGCCAATACCTGGTGGAGAGTCACCAAGGAGACCGTGTTTCCGAGATGAGTAGTTTCGTTGTGGGACGCATTCCTCAGGGCGTTCAATGAACAATATTTCTCGAGGAGCGCTAGAGAGCAGAAAAAGGAAGAGTTTGAGCGTCTCCGTCAGGGGATAATGATCGTTGACCAATATGGGGTCAAATTCACGGAGCTTTCTCAATATGCTCCGAGGCTGATTGAAGATCTTGAAGAGAAGGCTCGAAGGTTCAAGAACGACCTTCGATAAGAGTTAAAGCAGCCACTGGTACCGTTTGATTTGATTGATTATCGAGAAATTTACCGTCAAGCACAGTTGCTCGAAAGAAGCCTGAGCAAGCAAGTCACCCCGTCTAGATCAAGGTTTAGTTCACATCAATAAGGGATTCACCATGGGAAGAGGCCCATGACTAGAGGTAGATTTCAAGTTCCGCCCAACAGGAAGGGTGGAGTTGGCAAGTCTGGGCCAAGTCGGAATGAATTGTGTTGCTTTTGCGGAAGGCGACATGGGTCGAATCCGTGCCCTCGAAGAATGGGTGCTTGTTTTCAATGTGGCCAGTAGGGTCATTTGGCCAGAGATTGTCCTAGAAGGCCAATAGGACAACCGCAGTTGCCACCGCCGCCACCATTGGGTCAGATTAGAGGGTATGTGCCTCAGAACGCATCGCAAGGAGGATAGCTCTGACCCTTGGTTCAAGGCACGGTGTATGCCATCACTCAAGGTCAGGCAGAGGCTGCACCTGACGTGATCACAGGTATGGTTTCGCTGAACGACCATCCTGCTTACGCTTTATTTGACCCAAGAGCAACTCATTCTTTTATTGCCGAGCAATTTGTTAAGCTAATAGGATTAAGTCTTGAGTTGCTGGAGTCAGTGGTTAGCATATCTACACTGTTGAAGGACAAGGTGTTGTCTGCTTTGGGTTGTTTTGGTTGCAAGTTAGTGATTGGTGAGTAAGAGGGGAAAATAGATCTGTTAGTCCTAGCAATGTATGACTTTGATTTGATAATTGGCATGGACTGGCTCACCAAGCAACAAGCTAAGATAAACTGCTATCACAAGTCGATTTAGTTTAACCCATTAAAGGGTGAGAACTTCGAGTTTGTAGTGAACCGAGGAGGACCCTCGATTTCCCTAATCTCGTCACAAGAGGCAACCCGTTTGTTAGAGGGGGGTTGTTAAGATTACCTAGCAACTCTCGTGGATACGACAGTTGAGGAGCTGAAGATGGAAGACATCGTTGTGGTGCAAGAATTTCTAGATGTCTTTCCAAAGGAATTGCCGAGATTACCGCCATAGAGAGAAATTGAGTTCGTAATCGAGTTAGCACCCGGGACAGAGCCAATCTCTAAGGTTCCTTATTGGATGGCGTTATCTGAGTTAAAAGAATTGAAGGTGTAGATGCAAGGGTTATTAGATAAAGGATTTATTCGTCCCAGTGCATCACTTTGGGGAGCGCTAGTTCTATTCATGAAGAAAAAAGATGGTTCGCTGTGCCTGTGCATCGTCTATCGGCAATTCAATCAGGTAATGATCAAGAATAAGTATCCACTCTTGAGGATCGATGATCTGTTCGATTAGTTACAAGGAGCGTCGATATTTTCAAAGATTGATTTGAGGACATGATATCATCAGCTGAGGATCAGGAAGGAGGACATTCCAAAGTAGCATTTTGTGCTCGGTATGGTCATTACGAGTTCACGGTAATGCCATTCGGGTTAATGAATGCTCCAGCTACCTTCATGGATCTAATGAACCGAGTGTTCAAGGAATATTTAGATTAGTTTGTGATCGTGTTCATCGATGATATTCTGGTGTATTCAAGAAGTGATGAAGAGCATGAGAGTCATCTGAGAATGGTACTATAGACTCTGAGAGTTCATCAGTTGTACGCCAAGTTCAGCAAGTGTGAGTTTTGGTTGACTCGTGTTGCTTTCCTAGGTCATGTGATTTCAGGCGAAGGAATCTCTGTGGACCCATTCAAGATTGAAGCAGTGATTAATTGGCCAAGACCGACTACCGTGACAAAGATCAGAAGTTTTCTGGGTTTGGCAGGTTATTATAGACAATTTGTGGAAGGGTTTTCAGCATTAGTGTCGCCTTTGACAAGACTCCTGAAGAAAGAAGAGGAATTTGTGTGGACAGACAAGTGCGAGCGTAGTTTCCAAGAGCTGAAGCAAAAGTTGACTACTGCACCTATGTTGACCATTCCATCTGGTCCTGGAGGATTCGAGATCTATAGTGATGCGTCATTCCGAGGATTGGGTTGCATGCTGATGCAACATGGCAGGGTTGTTGCATACGCCTCCCATTAGTTGAGACTTCATGAGTAGAATTACCCGACGCATAAATTAGCAGCAATTATTTTCGCGTTGAAGATTTGGAGACACTATTTGTGCGGAGAAAGATTCCGGATCTTCACCGATCATCAAAGTCTCAAGTACCTATTCTCTCAGAAGGAGTTGAATATGAGACAGTGCTGATCGATGGAATTGCTGAAGGATTACGACTGTGATATCTTATATCACCTTGGGAAGGCGAATAAGGTCGCCGATACTTTGAGTTGAAAGTCTTTAGTTGCTCATATGTTGGTGAATGAGTGGAATTTAATCGAGAGAGCTCGAGATTCAGTGTTCAAGTTTAAGGTAGGCTACCTTTCGAATCTTATGGCCACCCTTAGAATTGAGCCGGATGTCCAGATCAGAATCAAGTTACTTCAGCCAACAGACCCAAACGTTCAGAAGATTCTACAAGAGGACACATATAAAAGGAAAGCTGACTTTTAGGTTTCTGATGATGGAACACTGAGGTTCCGAGGACAATTGGTTGTACCTGACGATGTGGAGCTTAGAGAGGGTATTTTATTAGAAGCTCATTGTAGCAGTTACAGCATTCATCCTGGTAGTACTAAGATGTATCAGAATTTGCGTCAACACTACTGGTGGTTTGGTATGAAGGCGGATATCGCCAAGTATGTCACCAAGTGTTTGACATGTCAGTAGGTCAAAGTTCAGCATTGTAAGCCGGGAGGACTTCTGCAACCTCTCGAGATCCTAGAGTGGAAATGGGAGCATATCACAATGGATTTCGTGACTGGATTACCAAGGAGTCAGAGAGGTAACGATTCTATTTGGGTAGTGGTCGACAGACTGACCAAGTCGGCCCACTTCATTGCAGTACGAAAGGACCTCAGTTTGGATAGGCATGCTGAGTTATACGTACGCCAGATAGTTCGTATGCATGGAGTGACGGTTACGATTACTTCAGATCGAGACCCAAGATTTACCGCCGCGTTTTGGGAAAACTTGTAGAGTGCTTTATGTATGAAGCTGCAATACAATATGGCATATCATCCACAAACGGATAGCCAGTCTGAGAGGACCATTCAAAACCTCGAGGATATGCTGCGAGCTTGTGTACTATATTTTAAGGGAAATTGGGAAGAATGGTTTTATCTCGTGGAGTTTGCCTACAACAACAGTTATCAGCAGAGCATTCGAAGCGTTGTATGGCAGAGCGTGTAGAACGCCCGTGTGTTGGGATGAAGTCGGGGAAAGAAAGATTACAGGCCTAGAGTTGGTTCAGCAGTCAGTGGATGTAGTTGCAGTGATCAGAAGCAGATTAAAGACCGCTCAGAGCAAACAGAAGAGTTACGCAGATAAGCGCCGGAGGTCTTTGGAATTTCAAGTTGGTGATCACGTTTTTCTGAAGGTGTCACAAATGAGGGGAACTTCGCGCTTTGGCAAGAAGGGAAAACTGACTTTGAGGTACGTAGGTCCATTTGAAATTCTTGAGAGAATTGGGACCCTAACGTATTGTCTTGCGTTGTTGCCAAGATTGGCGTAAGTGCACGATGTCTTTCACGTGTTGATGTTGAGGAAGTATGAGCCTGATGCAACCCACGTGCCTAATTTCAAGGAATTAGACGTGGACGATCGTGTGTCGTACGTTGAAAGCCCGGTTCATATTGTGAATCCAAAAGAACAAATTCTGCATACAAAAACCATCCCGTTGGTCAAAGTGGTCTGGCAACACCACGGCACTAAAGGGGCAATCTGGGAGACTGAAAAGTTGACGAGACGTTTGTACCCCAACTTTTTGCTTAAGTATTGTAATGGTTTAAATTTGGAGGACGAAATTTTTATAAGAGGGGAAGAGTAGTGACATCCTGGATTTTCCACTTATGCTTTAAATTAAATTGATCGGGCCTTTCATCGACGTGCCTATAGGGCTATTTTCAGAGCTAATCACTCTTGAGATAACTAGACTATCTGGGGAAGCCATTAAGGAATTTTAATGCAATAGACTTGAGAATTCGACTAGGAATTGGCTACTTGACCGTGCTCATTTTTAGAGGTCATTTCGGCACAGTTAAAAATCACTTAGAGATCAGAAATAGGTCGGTTCGACTGAGATGTGTGATTAAACGTGGGTGATTCCACCAAATTGCAAAATTCTCATCAATCGGCACTAGACTGATTTTTCTGTTGTTTTGGTACCCTGTGTCTGTATTTGAATCCTCGAGATTTTCACGACAATCGAGAGTCGCCAATGTGTCGAGTGGGTTCATTGTGGCTCGAAGAAAATCAACCACGAGTCATTTGCACTAAAAATTTCTGAAAGTTACACAGTAGTCTAGGTCACGCTAAAAACGTGCCCAAGTGAAATTAATCATGAATTTGAATTCGATTTCAGAAATTGAAAGTTCTGTCATGTCACAATTCATTTTAAGAATGTCAACTCAGTCTCAGAAGATTTTTCTGCAAACCGAGACTTTTTGGGAAAAAGTCGTCCTAGGGCCGTTTTTGTTCAGAAAATGTCGAGGATCATTTTTTATTGCACAATTGGGTCGCAAGTAGGATTAGTGGGTGATGAAAAATACCAATTTGATTGAGGACTTGATATTGGAATTTACGGAGGTCAAATTGAGTGGGATTCAAGAAGCTTTTAGTGTCCAATTTGAGGGGAAATCCTTGAAATTCGTATGCCCCCCCCATCCATGACTTATGGACCACTTCAAATGAGCTTCTAGAAGGGCATTGGTGGCTAATTTGTGGCCAAGGGACCAGTTGGTGGTGGGAGACCAAGGAGATGGGGACAAACCGGTCAAGGGGACTAAGGTGGCCCCCCTCATCCAAACCGGTTCCCTCTACCCCTTCAAGCGGTCGTGTAGCTTCTTCCTTCCCCTTTATTGGGTCATTTTTGAGCTAAGCAAAATAGAGAGAGACCGTCGGAGCAGCCTAACAGCCCATTGGAGTCACACGCCACCGTCGTTTGCCATTTCCACCCTGCACGCGTGCCGCACGCACCGTCGCGCCTCATCGCGCGACTCCGATGTCCAGCCGCTCATCCCTGCTGCCTCAAGCTATGCTAGAGCTATCCAGCTCTCCTCCGCCATCGTGAGCCACCATCGGAACTCCTACCGTCACCGCCTGGACCCGTGACTAACCTTGTTGCTTGTCTCGGCCCAAGAGCAACCCTTTTCGACTTCAACTAGCCACCGAACAAAAGCAAAATTAGTGGGTTTCCAGCAGCATCTTTGGCCCATTTTGGAGGTTTTCTCGGCCCCGAAAGCCGGTCCTCCTTTGGAGTTTCTCGTTCCCCGCGGTGTCCCCGTCATTTCGAACCGAGCGGTTCGTTAATTAAGTGAGTTTAACTCACTAATCCTTGCTTAGTAGGTTAATGACGCCTAAGGGTTGTTTAGTTTAGAGTAAGCTCGGTTAGTGGATAACTAGAACAGTTTAGTGAATTAGTTAATTACTGATGCATGTTAGGTGGTTAGTCTTGCATGATTAGTAAGTAAATAGGCTATAATATTTATTTAACGAGTCTCGGAATTTTTCCGGGTTTGTTCCGGCATATAATTAGGCTTTATGGGCCTAAGTATGCATTTTTAGTATTTATTTACATTATTTAATTAATTTTCGTAATTAATTAATTAATTATTTATTTATTTATTTTCCGGAAATTAGACCGAGATAGTCGGTGATCGGAATTTTATGCTAATTGCAATGGTGTGATCTATTTATTTAATTGAGCTTTAATTTGTGTTGATTGTGTGTGATTTGTATTTTAGAAATTTATTCCTAAATTTATTTAATTTAAGTAATTTATTGGAAAATAACCGAGCGTCGGTTTACAACGCCAAAAATATTTTGGTGGACCATATAAAATGGTGGGATTTATGGAAAGGAAATTATGGTATTTTGGCCAAGGCCGACCGTGTACCCACACACGAGTATTTTTATCGGGTATGATAAAAGTTGAGAAATCATTGGTTGATTAGAATGGTATGTCGTATCAACCTGCGGCCTTGATACCTCAGCTTAGAGTGACGGTATACCTTAAGATCCGCACAGCTTCGGTGAGCATTAAGATTTGCACAGCTTCAGTGAGCAAAGTAAGGTTTGCACAGCTTTGGTAAGCATTGTTAGTATATTTATCAGCTCGATGACTCCATATGTCATCTTGAGAAGGAATAGTATGCATATCAGCTCGATGGCTCCATATGTCATCTTGAGAAGGAATTGTATGCATATCAGCTCGACGGCTTCATATGTCATCTTGAGAAGGAATTGTATGCATATCAACTCGACGGCTCCATATGTCATCTTAGAGAAGGAATAGTATACATATCAGCTCGATGACTCTATATGTCATCTTAGAGAAGGAACAGTATACTATTTATTAGCCATGAGGCAAGCTTCTATCTATTTTCTGCTTAGAGTAAGCTGTCCGCAAGGTGGTCGGACTTTATAGATAGTATTGATTGGGCCGACCGAGAGAAGGTCGTGATGACATGTAATCGACTGAGTCGATTGATCGATAGTTCGATTCGATTGATTGAATTGATTGGTTGATGTGATTTGTGTATCTATGAGATATACTGACTTGCAGGAAGGAACAGAGGCAAAGGTAAGATCTCCAACTCGTGTTTGTGCTTAGGCAGCCTTAGGGCGTATTTTCTTCCTAATCGAGCCTTAGGGGGTAGAACTTGCTGAGACGTCGTCTCACCTCATTGTGGGATAATATTTTAGGTCCTTAGATGGCCACTCATGAGCTTTTTGATGACCTAAGTGTGTTACAAAGCAGGCATCTTATTTTCCGTTGCCTGGGAGCCCTAGGGGCTGGACCTATGAGCTAGTGAGGTCCATGGTTTGAGTTAATGCGGGTCTCACCCACAAGGTGCCCCACCGATACAGATCATGGTACCGCCATGCTCAAGATGGCTAGAGAGAGGGTCATGTTCCGGAATCTAAGCTTTGATATGTCAGCTTGTGAGAGCAATAATCGTCAGCTTGTGTGAGCAATGATCGTCAGCTTGTTAGAGCAATATTGTATATCAGCTTGTGTGAGCTATAATATATATCAGCTTTTGCGAGCTACCATCTATATTAGTTTGTGTGAGCTACCATTTATTTCAGCTTGTGTGAGCAGTAATCGTATCGATGAATTGATAGATGGTATTGATTGAATGGATAGATGGTATCGATTGATAAATAGTATCGATTGGATTGAATTGATTGGTTGAGATTATGAACTGCACTGACTTGTAGGAAGGAACTGAGACAAGGTAAGTCTTTTGACTGGTGTGCGTAGACTGCCTCTAGGCGTATTTCATTCATAGTCAGAGTTTAGGGGGTGAACTTGCCGAGACATTGTCTCACCCTGTCGTGGGCTCAACCTTTTTCAGGTCCTTGGATGGCGGTTCCTCCGGAACGTTTTGGGCAGCCTAAGAGGATTTCCGAGCTGGTTACTCATTTCCTTGTTATTGGGGGCCATGGGGCCTGGGTCTATGAACTCGTGACGACCACCGTCTAGGTTGATGAGGGTTTACTTCAAAGGGTACCTCATCAATTTAGGGCGTGGTATCGTCGCGGGCTCAATGGACACAGAGAGGGTCCCCTACAGGATTATGATGTCCCAGCTGCGGTAGTAGACGTCGCTTTTGGCAAGGGTACAGTTGACTCTCCTGCCGGTCAGGTGGTGGACCCAAGTCCCTAGGAGACCTCAAAGTTTTTAGTTGGGGATTCGAATGCCTAGAGGACTTGTAGTCTTTTCTGTTTGAGTAGACTTTTGTCTTTAAACTAGTCTTGTATATAAACCGAGGTATTTATAAAAGTGTTTTGGTTGTGAATATGTTTCCTGCTTTTCTATCCCATGTTGGTTGTTGTCAGGGATAATTGTTTCGCTTTCGCATGTGCATTAAAATAAATGGGTTGGTGACGCGTTCTGGGACGTTGCAAATTTATCGACCACCAAGGGATGGACACGCACTCAAGGATCGGGGCGTGACAAGATAAATATTGAATGCCTTATATTCTCCATCAAATCTGAGTGGGAGATGTTATATTTCATTGGTTCGTCTATGATAGGGTGCGATTAATATGCACTGGTTCATCTTAATGTGATATGATAGAGAGACACCTTTTGAAAGGGTGTGAGGAAAGTTATTTTTTAGGGAAGTTATATAAATAACTTATCGAAAAATAACCGATATAATTGATGGCAGAAAGAACGTTTTGATAAACTATTCTCTCTTCTCCTCTCTCCATCAAAAAACAAAAGGCGATTCCATTACTTTTTTGAAGACAATCAGCATTAATATTGTGAAACATGAATACTTTCCTCATGATTGTATTTGGAATATTGTGAAGTCGTATCATCCATTGTTGGCTTGTGATTCAATGTATATTCCTGGGTAATTCGTTTATTGCGTATTGAAAAGGTTAGTTGTTTCTTTTGCTGACTATTCTTACAACACCTTGTATAGTGTCAATATATGAGAACAATAAACAAACTCAAATCTCTCGCATATGATTATCTTAGAGAATCATCTTGATTCCCTTTTTTGCCATATTCTCAAGATCTCTATCCAAATTTTTTCTCAAAGTCAATTTTTCCAACTTGGCAACACCATTCTCAAAAATTTCGGCAAGAAGATCTTGATAGGCTTGGCTGAATTTTCTTCACCATAGGCTTCGTCCAATTTTATTAAGTTTAGAGGAATCCATTTAAGTCCATCCGCTACCGGTCTAATCAAATGCAATCAATTGAAATATATTTCTAATAACTACATGCAATTTAACTTAATATTTTTATTCAGAGGTTAAAATCTAATTCCTAATTCTCTATGCAATGAATGGTCGGGTTGCTAAAATTTAGGTGTCAACACATGACATGATCCATTATCATATGGTTTACCACACTTACAACATAAACTACTCCAGTACTGTCCTCATTACATTACTCAGTTACTTCTTGCTCCTCCATAATTTCCAAGGTTTTGTCTCTTGTTGGAGTTGTAGGATGATTTTCCAAATTGAATGGCTATTTATCAAGACGAAAATTCCCTTGTTCACCTTAGTGACTTGGCTTTACTTGCTGTCCTACCTTCGTTTTCTCTCAGGTTAACTCCCCTTCCACTAGTTGGGCTCTCTCATACAACTCTTTATAGTCCCTTATATTAAGAGGTATTAGTTGCATCCTAATATCTACTCATAAAACAATTAGAAACCACTTAGCTTTATCCTCTCCATTCTCTATCAGTCTAGGAGCATGTGACGCCCCTTGACGACCCCCGATCCATTAGGGTCGCCACACTTCTTTCCTTATCCTGGATGTCCTTTATTCTGATACCAATGGATTTCCGCGAATCCACAAGTTTGGGGGTCTATCACGCTGTTCATTGGTCCTTGCGCAACTTTACTATGGAAGCGGATCCATCAACTCCTTTCCTAACTTTGAAATGATGCACACTAGATACATACACAGATATCAACTAGGCACTCTTTATTTACATATATTTTGTGAGACGATGTTTGTCGGTACATCAAAAGCCAAAGTTTTCTATATTGGCCATATCCAAAAATGACCGACTTTTCCTTTAGTCATCTACAACGCCATTTGTCTTCAAGTGCTGGTGTCCAAAAATTCACCACCGTCTTCCCGTTCTCCGCTACTCTATCCCACTGAAACCTCCATCATCGTCCTCTGGTGGCAGCGGCAGGGGTCCCATGGTACGTCCATCCCTCCGGACATACAGGATCACAAACTCCTGATACACAGGACCCGAGGGGAGGCCGATGTCAATCATTAGTATCACCCGTATCTGGATGAAAGTGAGTCCCATCAGATTAGGGTCAGGATGCTTCAATTGTTCCCATCGCAGATCGACGAGAATGCCATAGAAGGTACCGGAAGACGCAAGCAGCAGTGGCATTTTTATCACTCTGTAATATGTTAGCCCCGCGAGGGGTGAGTAAGACTACTCAGCAGTTAAAGTTCTACTAAACTATATTATGGAGCTTAATGCTACCCAATTCTACGCAATCCAAATCAACACATATAATAATGGTAATAAACATGCATCAATTTAGAAGGATTCAATAATGGGACAGCATGTCAAAACAATGAGAATTTAGAAATTCATTTTATCTCGATCCAAACACCATCTTCCGGAGGACTAGAGTTTGCGTCCCTCCAGGCATATCGCACCCTACCTAGCATCACGAAGGCCTTTGGTTCCATATTTCAGTTACTGGGCATCCGGAGCATGTTACGTCACACCTCCAAGCATCTCGCACCTCACCTGGCATCACGAGGAACCTTCGGGGCTCACCATGTCAATGATGTCCCAACGGCATCTAGAGGCATCACCATCACGATCCTCCAGGCAACCCGACACTCGGGGCATCGTCGTCCCGAGGGCCCGACGACAACAGTAATGTATGAACCATGGTGTAGTAGCCAAATCAATTCAATGTCAAAGCATTTTATAACGCTAGTGTAGAAACTTCTTTGGTTCTCAAAATCATGATATAAACCATAGTGCAACAAATCCTTAAAATATACCAACTCCCGTTGATGAGAACAATCCATGAAATCAAGGTTTCAACATCGAATCCATCAAATCAATTTTCCACAGTCTCACTCAAAATTCGTATGTAAGCCTTTAAATTATTTTGACAACATCAAAGCAAGTGAATCCCTAGATCAATATTCTTAAAATTTAGCTTAAAAGGGTCCGAATCTGTTTATATAAAAACTAACCTTTGAAAAACGTCAAACTCACATCATCAAAACAATTTATAAAAATCGAAAATTTTATATTGAATTCGTCAAAATCCAATCTCATGGTTCAACCCCAAAATTTCGTTAAAATGTATTTCGAACTACTGGAATACTCATGCCAATACACACGCACATGGGTCCCCCGACCCGAATCTGGTCATAAATGCAGTATATTTCCACGTCCAAGATTCGTGATAATTCAACGACATCCGAACTCACTAATTCACATAATCATCATGGATCAAATACTAGTTTATAAATCTTTGATGGAGTACGTCTCACCGAGCTACGATCACGTCAACATAATCTAGGTTAGTAGATATTAAGTTTCCTTAGGTCCGGCGACGTTGATGTCAAGATAAACCGTGAGCTACAGACCTGGTTGTGGCAAGTCGACGGCGACGAAGAAGGTTGGTGGCTAGCAGTGGTGTGGTGGTCGATGGCGGTGATCAGCAAGGTACGGGCCATAGAGAGGGAGAGGATTTTCTTGTCACACCCCGAACCTCGGGCACGCAACAATCCCTTCCTTGCTCGATAGAGAGCGATGTCCCAAGACTCATCGCCGACCCTTCATTTTTAATCTTTCATTAAGCGCAAGCGGAAAACAAACCATCTCCCCATCAAACATACAATCAAGCAATCAAGCAGGGATAAAGAGATGAACAGTAGAAACACAACATCTACTCATATATTCCTTTTCATATTGGATTAACCTACGAAGGATCGTTTTCGATTTACAAGCCCAACAGAGGGGCCGATCCATCCACTAAGCCAGACCAAAAAGAAACTAGGCTAGGCTAATCCAACTATACATAAAAAGAACCTTCGGGCTCGACACTACAGTCACTCGGATCCAGCGGACTCAGATTCCGTCGAGTCAGAGTTGGAGTCATACGAGTCAGTTGCTGGTGAAGCGGGCCAGGATTCTCAATTGCACTGTCAAGAGGGTCCAGCTCCATGGGATCCCAGTCAGCGTCCTCGGGGCCCCTACCAAGCGGCCCGTCAAAACCTTGTAGAGGTCCGATCGGCATATCTCCATCCTGGATGAACCATGCTAAGAACCTATGGGTTATCCATTGCCCCGGTCCCTCATCCACCTAGATGGTGGAGAGATACTTCTCGTACAGTTGCACTCGACCCGGGAAGCGGTGGTGTGTCACGACAGTATCCCAGTCCTTATGGATACCGAACCTCATTGGTGGAAGTGCCATCCTAAAGACCTAAAAGTGGTTATACAATAACCAGTGAGATAAAATCTCAGCGAGTCCTCCCCTAAGCCCCCGATTAGAACACCAACTCAACTCGGGGTGTCTCTCTAGAACCATCCCAAAACTTACCACAACCAACAACCAACAATCAACAAATCACAACAGCCGGGGTCAACCACTAACCGTAGAGTCGGTTCGCATGCAACCTTACCTGATATGCCATACCCTGCACGTTGAATTTCAACATAATACACGCAATGCACATGGCCATTAGATGATGCAGATCATCAAGCACATACGAGTCGCATCACAAGCAATCTCACCTGGCCATTGCCACACCCTGCACGTTATCGATTCATGCGTGCGTGCCATAAACAATGTGATGAACTCATGTATAACTAGAACCAATGATGCCATGATTCTCATACGCTCTTGCACTTCAGTGCGCCACCTATCATGCATCAATCGATCACACGGGTCCCAATTATAAGGTAAAATTGTTATGACACGTCTCATACCGTGCCACATAATTTTACCTCATAATAAGGCCCAACCATCTCAACACTCATGTGTGTTCCACTTATTAATGATCTCCCGGCCATAGCTAACTTTCCAGTCAGCAATCATCGACCTCAACACTCATGGGTGCTCTAGTTATTAATGACCTCTCGGCCATGGCTAACTTTCTAGTCAGCGATCATCCGACTTCTGCTGGGCTACCAATAAATATCGGGCTTCGTCCCGCTCCGTCGGGCATGGCTACGTCTAGAACTCCCGTTTAGGCGGTATCCCAAAGAGGGACATCGGTCCAGAATCTACTGTGACCGGCTTCCGACTTCCGCTGAGTATCGCCCCCAAACTCCCGTTGGGTGATGGTTCAACTTTTAATCACGCAAACATACTACCACAACTCACTACGCATCGCCCCCAAACTCCTGTTGGGTGACGGATTCCACTTTTTAATCACGCAAGCACACCACTAAGACTCCCTTTTTATCTTTGAGCATTTAACCAATGTACAATGCTTGCAAATACAATTTTAAATCATTTTCCCTTAAAGGCGGTCCATTTCGGTGTCCCTTGGACAAAGCATGTTTCCCTTTTTGTGAAAATCACTCAATTCATGCGGATGCCCATGCATTTATACACTCAAATAATCTCATAAGGCCAAAACACATGAATTTAGACAACTTTTCATTCTCGGGTGAACAGTGCACGTGAATAGTACTCGGTGGACAGTGCGCGTGAATAATGTTTTTGTGAACAGTGCACGTGAACAGTATTCGTGAACAGTATTCGTATGAATAATGAATTTTCAGAATTAAATAACTAATAAATTAAATTTCAAAAGTCATTAAAAATACTAATTAAAGCAAGCAATAAATCAATTAAAGCTAAACAAGCTTAATTAAGCACATAAGCATCATTAAGCCAATAAAGCAATATTAAGCTAAACTAATCTTAGCCGTTCATCTAACCACCTATCTTAGTACTAATATAGCTCAATTAAATCTTTTAAACTAGAATTAACACTAATTAAACCAACCCTAAGCAAGTTTAGGCATTAATTGATGGATTAGGAGCTAAATTCACCCATTAAACGAGCTGGAGATGCGGATGTGGCGGCGACGACAGAGGCTACACTCAGGGACCTCAACCATGATGATCCAAGGTGGTCTCGGGGCTAAAACGGTGGCAACAAACATTGGCTCTCACTGCAACTCTAAAAAATTGCATTGCCAGAGGAGAAAAAGAGTTGAACGGCTTGCCCGAAGCTCCGCCAAGGGGTTGGCCAGCGACTGGCGGCACCTAGGGGTCGAGGAGGACTTGCTAGTGGTTGGGCTGGGTGGAGGCTTGGTTGAAATGGGAAGAAAATGGCTGAAATAGGCAAAATAGGCGGAACAGTGCAGGCGGGCAGGCGGACCGACGAACTGGCGAGCGGCGACTTCAGGCCGGCTGGCGGGTCAGCCGGCGGCGCCGATCGGCGAGCGGCCGGGTTCTTCCGTACGGACTGGATGTCTTGAGCACAGTGATGGGTGGCACGAGCTCTGATTCTCACGGGAAGACAACAATTAATTCCTGTTTTTGGAGGAAGGTCAGTTGGAGCAGAAATAGGAAGGAAGGGAAAACAGGGGAGAGAGGGCTGCGAATTCCTTGGGGCTGAAGAGGTGAGAGAGAGTGATGTGAGGGCTGGTTTCTTTGGTTCTCTCAAGCTCTCAAATGCCTCAACAATAGATAAAGGAGGAGGCAATGAAGAAGATGACCGTTGAAGATGAGGAGGGGCCACCAAAATATCTAAAGCCCTCAAGTGGCTGCCCCACCATGCATGGATGTCCTCCTCAGCCATTATCCACACCAAGGCTTCCTCAAGAAGTCTCCCAAACAACCCAAAATGTTGTTCCCCCTTGGCCTACAAATTTTGGATCACTTGCCATCCCATTTCATTCAATTCCCCTTCAATTCTCCTCCAATCGGACTCATTTCGGTCCCCATAAATCCAACTAAGATGCCATCGCCCATTTCATGATTTTTCCTCGTCAATTGAACCACTTGAATTACAAAAATGCGACAAAAAATGGCCCTCTAATTTTTCCGGTTCAAAATAACCTTACTTTGAATTTTCGCCAAAATCTCGAGTTTGCAGAAAAAATCTTCGGAGGATGAGTCGACGTTCCTCAAATGAATTGTGACATGACAGAAATTTCAATTTTTGAAATCGAGTTTAAATTCGCGGTTAATTTCAACCGGGTGCGATTTTAGCGTGACCTAACCTACCAGGTAGCTTTTAGGAATTTTTAGTGTAATTGACCCGTGGTTGATTATTTTCGATCCACATTGTGCATGTTCGACTCATTGGTGACTCTTGGTTGTCGTGAAAATGTCGAGGTTTCAAATGCGTAAACAGGGTACAGATTTGATAGAAAAATCGGTCTAGTACCGTTCGACGAGAATTTTATAATTAGGTAGAATCACCCATACTCTAATCACATACCTCAGTCGAATCGACCTATCTCCGATCTTTGATTGATTTTAACAGTGTCGTATTGACCATTGGAGATTAGCACGGTCGAGTAGTTGAATTTTTTTTTTGAATTCTCAAGTGTATTACATTAAAGTCCCTTAACGGCTTCTCTTGATAGACTAGTTATCTTATGAGTGATTCAGCTCAGAGAAAAGAACTATAGGCACGTCGATGAAAAGCCCAACTCATTCAATCGAAAACAGAATCAGAAATTCAGGATGTCACATTGCTGGTGTTGTTGCTCAGGTTGGTGGTCGAGGGAAACTATGAGCTGAAGAAGGAGGGACTTCTGTCTTCACCGAATGGAAGCTGGCGTCCCTTCTCTTCTTTTGTTGACTTTGTAAGTCAACAAATCCGACTTGGTGGCAGCAAGGGACGAGGACAGCGCGGTTGTTCTGTCCTGGTGGGCGACAGATTGCACTCCGCATGCAAGGAGGCACCATGCAAGGACGTGCCTCCTTGCATGCGCATGTGCAGTCGTTGGGTGGCAAGGAGAGAGGAGCGTAGCCTTCACAAGGCTTCGGTGACCGCCACCTTCTCCCATGCATGCGTGGGCGTGGGCTTCACTTAGTTGACTACTTGAGTCAACTAAGTGGTGTCACGTTGGCAGCAAACGGGAGGGACAACGCCGGGCGTGCGTGTCCTCGTTTCCTGCATGAAGAAGGACCGGTTCGTGAGGGCTGCATGGGTCAACAATTTCTTCTTGGTTGACCGGTTAAACAGAGAAAAAAAGACGTGGCTGTGGGTTCCCTGTTTCTGCATGCGCATGGACTGAATAATCTAATGGTCTTCATGTATTCACGAGGGAGAGTAGTGGACGTGGCTGCATGGTCAACTTTCCCATTTGTTGACCCCCGAAGAAAAAGAACGTGCATGGAGAATTTAGGGATCACGGTCCTCATGCGTAGGAGGAAAAGGGGCAGTTCGGGATCAACATCTTTCCTTCGTAGTTGACCGCATCAAGCCAGAAATTTTTTAGACAAGGAGCTAACACGAGAACATGACAAAACGTGGCGTTTCGATACAGTGAGAGTGGTGACGAAACGATGGTCGTAAGTGGTGCTAATGACATAATCCGACGACAAACTTGTTGACCCGTCTCGGACAGTTACATATTCGAGGTCCGGCGAAATCCGGATGTCATAGAGCATACCTAAAAAGTGCCAAAAATTTGGTCTCATATTGATCTACAGTCAGGTTATTTTGACTTAACTGCATAAATTCTAACATCTTCTTGTCCTTGGCGCAATAAGAAAAATACTTTCTAAGAAATGCCCTAAAAAAGTTACTCAGACCACCAGTACATCAGTTAGGAACACCGTGTCCTTTGATGCTCGCTACTAATGCTTGGCGTTTCCCTCTAGTTGATACTCTACCAATGTCAACTTATCGGCGTCATTACAATCTAACGATTTAAAGATGCTCTCCATATTGTCAATCCATTGTTCTGCCTCTTCTGGATCACTTATTCTAGAAAATTTTGCTGGTTTCAATTTCAGGAATTGTTCAACCACACTTTAAGGTACGACACCCACCACCTGCTTGCTGTTGAGCTTGTCTTTCTATTAGTGCTCCCACATTAGCAAGCGCTTGAAGGATCCCCCCAATTTGAGGATTTGTCCTAGAAGCCAATCTTCAATTCACCGGTCCTTCTCATCTCAAGTTCGGGTAATTCTAAACATTGATCACAAATCACTCGTTATTGACACTATATGAGTAACTTTCGTTACATTTTTCCTTAAAACAATGCAACCACATATGTTTAAAGTTTTAAATCGCGTGCGTCCATCCTATCCTTCTACACCATTAGTGCACCTTATCACTCCAAGTTAACATATGGCTTTGATACCAAAAAAGGCGCTATCAAGCCTGTGACATCCCAATGCACCACCTTGCTCTATCAAACATTATTCTATATTTTCATTTATTGCACGGAAGCTAAAAATTTAAAACAGTAATCAATAACAAGGATGTAATGCAATAAACACATAAGACAACCAGCATTTTGAATTTCATCTTCTATCTTATTTATGTCCATGGGTGACAAATATTACGGCACACATCTAGGAGGCTATGTATAGGTACTGCTCCCTATCCAATCTCCATATGATGCTCCATCATCTACACTAGCCAAAAGCTATCATCCTGCCGCACGACCATATCTTAAAAAATGGCAGGTCATGCCTCTCGAAAATGGTACTTCTATCTCCCTGCTCGACCATCCCACTGTACTCGCCCGACCGTCAACACCATCACCACTACCGCCATTCTTCGGGTAATTGATGGGCCCCACAGGTTCCTCTATACATCCAAGAAGACCAAGATGAGGTGGATGTGTACCCTCTGCCTCGGCTGACCGACATCTTCTAGGAACCTGTAAATGATATCTTAAGCTTTCTAAAGACACCTAGTTGTTCCAATTTGCCCACCATTTGTCTTGTTTTCCATTTTTTTTTTTTTTTTTCAAATTCAAGTTTGAAATTTGGAATTTTGTTAAATTGATATGCTTGTCATGCCTTCATAAGTCCGATTGTTTGCTAATTTGATATCCTATCAAATGATGCTAAAATTCTTAAGTTTTCCACGATTTTATGCATGCTGATTTTGAGGTCGATTCCTCAATGAAAGTTGTTCATAATACCTAGTTCTATCACATATTAAAATTTGAGAATTTTTTAGCATTATTTGATAGGATCTATTGGCTAGAGAACATACGTTTCACTGCTGCCTTCTTTCGTCCCCAATTGACCTGTCTGTGTTCTATGATTTTTATAAAATCATGTGTTGGGAACAAGGAAATACTTCCTTCATGAAAATTTTACCTTACATGTTGTTATAATTGCGATAAAAATCCTAGACTTAGATAATCATTGATTGTGCTTTTATAGACTTCGCATCAATGCCCTGTTTTTGTGGTCTTTGTTTTGGCTGATTGACATGCT
The DNA here is from genome assembly GCA_014182375.1 of Eucalyptus virginea. NCBI lineage: Eukaryota > Viridiplantae > Streptophyta > Magnoliopsida > Myrtales > Myrtaceae > Eucalyptus > Eucalyptus virginea. The sequence continues at coordinate 18,466,296 of CM024515.1, read as the reverse complement.
CTTACTCTTGAATTTTTAGAAAATCATGTGAGATGAATTAGGTCTCGATGTCTTTCAAGAATTGATTTTGATGTACCGTACTTTGTCGTTGTAAATTTTCACAAAATAAAAATGTGGTTTGGTACTTTTAATATTTATTCGAAAGTCGCAAAAGTTTTGAAATTCTGGTTCCCCCCATGGTTTCAAAATCATCATGAGTTTTGATAGCCCATGTGATGTCCATAGTAAAATTCTTCCAGCATTTTTCAAACTATGATTTGACATGATTTTATTGAACTCTTGATTCATATTTATGACATTTGTGATGCTTAATCAGTTGTTCTCTCGATGCATCCAAGCTAACCATAATGACTAGACAAGATTCTTGATTTGATATATGTCCCTATCTGGCTTTTTCTTTTAAAATAATGATTTGACATAAAATTTGTTAAAGTTTGGATCATATTTAAAATGTTTGCGGCGCTTGATCAGTTGTGCCCTTCGATGCACCCAAGCTAGCTTTGATGGCTAAATGTGCTCCGTAATATTGACAAAATTATGTCTCTTTTATCGAATATTTTTTTGAAATAATGCATATTCTTGCGAAATGTCCATAAAATCTTTTTTGGGCATCACATGAGTCATATATTGATTGTTTCACTTGCCATGAAATGCATGTGGACATGTTTGGCGCATGATGATTGAATAAGTGATCCATTGTTGGCTCACTCAATTGGTTGATTGATTGAGAAATAAGGTCATGATGATTGAATAAGTAATCTATTGTTGGATCACTCAATTGATTGATTGATTGGTGATCTTTTTAATGCCCTGGATGTTTCGTTTGGTTGCTTGCATTGTATATGTAAAATGTCCTTTTGAATTTCCAATTTAGTTCTAGCAATAGACTAGAATTGAAATAGGTCCGTGGAGATGGTGATCCTGAGGACTCGAAGACAATGAATGGTCAATGTCCAATCTGACCAAACCATTTTTACTATTCATTCTCCGACATATGTCTCGGGTTTTTCATGCGTAAAATAAATATCTGACGAGTTGTGGGTTTATTTTGTTGCATTTAGAATCGTATGGATGGGCTTTACTCGTTTTTCCTAAACTGCTTTGGTTGTTTACTTTTACGCATTGTTTTTTTTTTTTTTTTCAATTAATTGTCTATTTCGTTATTGTTCCCATTAGAATAGAGTGGAATGGCACCAACGAATCATCCATGCACGATCACCTTTACCTCATAAATTTGCACGAAAAAGTAAAAGGAGATGCGTGATCATGTTAGACGACACATTGATTATTAGGTATCGAAAGGGCGCGAGCAACATTTGCATAACCCAAGTCCCCGAACTCTAGATCTCTAGTTGTGTAGGTATCGAGGGATTACTCCCAACTCTCGATTGGGCACTTTAGCCAACCCTAAAAAATGAGGCTAGTGGCGACTCCTAGATATCATTTAGCTTTTTTAAATAAAACTTTAAAATGAATTTACCCACGACGCAAGGTATGCGCTTTGGAAAAGCTCATAGTTATGATTGTAAGCTCAAGCGGTTATGACTCCAACAAAAAGATGAGGTGACAATATCTTGTTGGGGGAAGTATATTAAATGAACTTTCATAGTGAAATACCTCTAAACTTTACCTTTACGCCTTTTTGCCAAAAATAGCACGAGGTCAAGTCACCGTAAACCCTCCTACCATGCAAGGTGTGAGCTTGGGAGAGCTCAGACCATGACTAAGAGAACTCATGGTACCGATCCCAAAGGATGAGGTGATGGCATCATTGGAGTTACATGTTGTGAGGACACTCTCATGGTTAACCACATATAAACCCTACGTTTATGCTATCGCTCGCTGATGTGGGTGCCGAGGTCGGGTTGCGACATATGGTATCTAATTATCATGCAATTCCAATTAATTCTTTTTGAGTTCTTCTTTCTAACGAAAGCTAAATTATTCTATTCTAACCTAGGGTAAACATGTAAGACTCATTATTCTAATGACATTGACATATAATTTAAATGACCCTACTCTAATGACAAGTAAATGAACTATTCTAACATGGCATGCAATTTTAATTGAAATTCTCTAAACATGCAACCACTAAATGACATGGCACTGATATAGTGGCATGATGATAAAGCATAGTATGATGTCATTGCACATATGAATGACATGGGATATGACGTGGTAATGACACCTAATCATATATTACATGCCCATGATATGGAGACTATTTATGACCTTAAAATCTTAATTGACCAAAATAGAACCAAGTCCTCGATTATCTAACGACAAAAAAATTAAGTCTGCTTTTGCATTATGAAAAACTTATCAAAATGGAGACAATCTGTATGGAATAATTACATGCCCTTAAAGTATCTCACATCACAGCATATTGCCCAAAAAAGAACTCTAGAGATTTAGATATCAGATTTGCATGTACTTTATATGGTATGGCCTCACCTTCTTAATTTGCAGTGGTGATTGTACTGCCTATATATATGTAGGGATTTTGTTTAATTTCATACAACCAATTGCACTGTCTCATCTCATCGTAGCTTAAAGAAAAGTGAGAAGAGGTCACAAACATGGCTTTAGGAAGAGTTTCTTCATCCGTAGTCATTCTTTGCCTGATATCTCTCTGCTTCGCAGGTATGCCTTAGCATGAGAAAAGGAAAAATACAAATGCCATCACTTTCGTACTTCCATACGGTGCTCATTTGAGAGCAATGGCTTTTCAATCGATTATTTGAGTACTATGACTTTCGTATGGCCCTCACTTGGCATTCGCAATGAACATTTATTTTTTGACAAAGTATGACACTTAAGAGATCGTTTAAAAAGTTATTATAGTACTCAAGTGAGTGCCGTACAATGATGATTCACTTTGAAGTTAGACTATCTTAACTTAGTGAACAACTTGAAGTCTATAGACCACTCGCTATGGGGAGACTGTGCGCTTCCGTGGGCTCTTGCTTCTTTTCTCTAATTTGGAGATGGTTCATTGGAATAGGGCCTCTAATAATGTAGCTGATTGGATTGTGAAGTCCTATAACAAAAAGCCCTCCCCCATAAGTGGTTGACAAGCCCTCCGCTGGCCCTTTGGGACATGCTTCGTTTTGATACTTTGCTAGTGGGTTTTGTTTCTGCAAGCTTTAAAATGTATAGATGGAGTTTAAACCCAATAATAATAATAATAATAATAATAATAATAATAATAATAATAATAATAATAATAATAATAATAATAATAAACGCCGTATGAAATATACAGCACTTTCGTTGTCCTTATACCATTTAGCTTCATTAGACTTTATCGAGAAATTCAATCAAATCCAGTTAGACTTTGTTGGAATTCAAGTCGGCAGAAGACGACTTACCTGATTCCGATGCGTAAACAGCAAATAGCCTCGGAACGAATGTTGAATTGCCGATGAAACACGAACAACACTTCCTCACGTTAGTCTGGATGCAATCACGAGGAAAGCACCCGATTTCCACAGCGTAAATGTCTATTGTTCTTGTAAAGATGAAATGGAATGCCTTGATGAAAAGGGGAGAGAAAATGAAGAAAATGTTCTGAACGTATGTTTGTCCAACCACTCTAACGGTTGTCTTCAGGGGTCTTTTATATGACCTCATCACACCCCTTCATTGTGGCATATCAAGTCCAAATGTTGTGGTCCAATCGCACCCCATCATGGACGTACTAGCTAAAGTACAACATCTCCCACTCGGACATGATGGGCTTGATAGCGCTCTATCAAGAATATAAGGCATTCAACATTCACCAACTTTACAAAACAATTCATATTAGCAAATAGACCGTGCAACCAGTGAGTACACCTGCACTTGGGAGCTCAAATTATGCACCTATTAGGGATGATATAATGGCTACAACCCTGAAAAGAACTAAACAATCGATGTTTCACAGTGCCCCAGACATATTTTGTTACATCAGTCCAAGTATACCTATCCCTTAAAGGCTATACTTGACTATTCTCAAAACACCATGTATTTACAATTACATCCGCAACCACATAGGGCGATATAATTGGTCGACCAGTAAATACATGTGATAGATGTAAAACAACAATAGTCTTCCTTCGCACTCATGTCTCTCTCAATTTCAGAACAACTGCTTTCCTAGACACGTCCCATAGGCCATATCCATTCATGACCGCTTGTAACATGCTAAACTAGCAACATTGATCTTTCACTTCAAGAACATAGTCAGAAGTAACATAGGGCACAAAATTAAAGTAAAATACAAATTACCTCAAGGGCTCACATGATGAGTAAATAGGGATAATTTTACTCATCTTCCCTTATTGGTCGTACAATGCACATGTAGTATGAATTACATGCTATAGTGGATTACTCTTTCTATAAGAGCGTATGTCATTTATCAAATATATTCACCATACAGATCTTAGCTTAAACATAGTCACGTGTTTCTCACGTACTCATGTTTAACCCGAGTGCTATATCAGCTCGCTTTCTATAGCGCCCAATTAAGTACTCACATCCGGCATCTTTCAGGCATATATGATTGTGGGACTATCATGTTCGGTCTTATTATAAACAAATCACAGACCTTATCTTGACTCCAATCAAGGTGACATATTTTATGTACCAAACTTGCTCTTCAGCATTCATTTGTACATAACATCTCATCTCAACGTGCTATCTAAATCACTTGAGGCGATTGCTCGTGTGAGTGAGCCAATCATTGCTTGCTGACATACTTTTCAATAATACATGTGTGTTTGTGCTAGTCTCATAGTGGATTTGTACTTATTGATAAAACATCAAATCACTAATAAATAAACAAGTACAATACATCTGTCCACAAATGCATAAACCAATGATCCTCTACAATAACAGATATCACATTCTACGTAATCCTAGTGACATCCTATGGGTTAGGAATATGTCTCTAGGAATAGCTTTCGTAAATGGATCAGCAACCATTCTATTGGTTGAAATATATTGTAGGATCACTTCTTTCTGCGCTATTATATCTCTTATGAAGTTGTTCTTTATGTCAATGTGTTTTGTCCTTCCATGATACTTGGGATCTTTCACATAGGCAATGGCTACTTGACTATCACAATGAACTATCACCGGTCTTGGAACCTCAGTGACAGTGGCTAAATTTTTCAAGAAACGTTTTAGCCATACTGCTTCTTACACTACGGCAGAACATGCAATAACTTTTGCCTCCATCGCAGATAAGGCCGTGCATGTTTGTTTCTTGCTATTCTAAGAAATCGCACCGCCATAGAGCAAGAACGCATATCCAGAAGTCAATTTACGCTCATCTGGGTCTCCACCCCAATTAGCATCTAAATAGCATAATAGTCGTAAATCACTCTCTTGGTAACAAAGTCGATAGTCCATGGTGTCCTTCAAGTATCTCAAGATCCTCTTCACTGCTTTCCAGTGTGCTTGACCAGGATTTGATTGATATCGGCTCACCAATCCCATGGCATAACATATATCGGGTCGAGTACACATCATAGCATACATCAAACTTCCGATTGTACTAGAGTAAGGAACAGTTTTCATCACATTGATTTCTTCTGGAGTCTTAGGACACATCTCAGTGCTTAGGCCTTCACCTTGCATGACAGGGGTATCAATGGGATTGCAATGCTGCATATTGAAACGCTCAAGAATCTTCATAATATAAGACTCTTGTGATAAAATAAGGAGTTTCCTTGATCGATCTCTTTCGATCTTAACTCCTAATATATAAGCAGCTTCTCCCATGTCATTCATCTCAAAATTGGAGGACAACCATTCTTTTATGATGATAACCAAAACCTTGTCATTTCCAACTAACAGAATATCGTCCACATAAAGTGATAAAATCACAAATTTATCTTTGGACCGCTTGACATATACACAGTGATCTTCTTCGATCATCATGAAATCAAAAGTTATTATTGCTCGATGAAAACGAAGATACCACTGTCTAGATGATTGCTTAAGGCCATATATTGAGCGATGAAGCTTGCAAACTTTATGCTCTTGACTTTTAGCTATGAAACCTATTGGTTGTTTCATATAGATTTCCTCATCTAATTCTCCATTGAGAAATGCCGTCTTTACATCTATTTGATGTAATTCAAGGTCCAAATGTGCAACGATGGCTAGAATAAGGCATATTGAGGCAAACCTTACAACTGGTGAAAAAGTTTCCTTATAGTCTATACCCTTTTATTGAGTATAACCTTTTGTCACAAGGCGAGCCTTATACTTTTCAATGGATCCATCCGCCCTTCGATTAATCTTGAAGACCCATTTGTTTCCAATGGTCTTTCGATTGGGTGGTTGTGGCATCCCAAAAATTCAAGACAAGCTCTAAGGTGTGTTAAAGCCCATAATTAGGTAATGAAATTACCTATGATTTATAAAGCCATTAGTCACCTTTTAAGACTAAGTGATATGTGCTTGTGTTCATAAGTTTTTAAATTAGTAATATGGGATAAATTAATGAGAATGATTTATTCTTGGCCATGTGAAATTTAAAATTTAAAACCTATAAAAAGAAATAATTGAAGATGAATAATTGAAAATGAAATTGTGAATTTAATTAGGTTGGGCCTTAGGCCCAATGGCCTAAGCTTTTGGTGGGCCGAATGGCCGGCCCAATTAGGGCCCAAGGAGGTGTGGCCGTCGACCATGAGGGGGGAAGAGTGGCCGGCCCACTTCTTCCAATCCAAGCCCAAGCCCAAAGCCCATTATGCATGTGTCATGACAAGTGGCAAGAGGAGGTCTTCATGCATTGGCCATTGGAAGTGGCAAGTGATGATTGCTAATGATGAGGATTTGGGGAAATAAAAGGAAGAGGAGAGAGAGAGGGTGGCCAGTTGGTGGTATTCGGCCAAGTGAGAAAGAGAGAGAGAGTGAGTTGCGAGAGAGAGAGAGTGAGGCCGAGAGGAAGGAGGAGTCGCCCGTCGCCGCCCGTTTGCCGCCCGTTCGTCCGCCGTGTGCCGTCGTTCTCTTGAGTTTAGAGCCAAGTTGGGACTGATTTCCAATCTTGCATGTTGGCCTTGCATGTGTGATTTGTTGGTGGGAGGTTTTCGGATCATAGGGAAGGCAAAACCGAAGCTAGAATGTGACTTGTTCTTGAGTTTGCATGCTGTTTTCGTATGAACCGCCTAAACCAGAATCTTGTGAGAGCTTGCATGCATGTTTCGAGTTTGATTTTGACCTTGATTCCTTCCTGAAAGTTATAGCCAACATCTTAAACTACAACATACTAAAATTTGGGACAAAATGATGGAGATTTAAGGGGTCAAACCCTCATCCTACGAAGACACTAGATCTGGAACGATTTCGCTGACCTTTCGGTGGATTTGTGGTTGCATGTCGATTTTTACTAAGAATCTCTCTTCAACTTCTTCATGAAACTTGTAGAGAAAATCCTAAAGATTAACATACTCAAATTTGAAGTAAAATGAGCAAGTGTAGCCTAGTGAATCGACTTACTCTTGAAGACGGTAAATCTGGAGACGCGGTACAGGACACCCGAGACTTCATGGACCCATATGATGACTATAATCTGGAAATTTGACTTAGATCCCTTAATTAAAGTTGTAGGGGACCTCTTGAAGTAAAACATATCCAAATTTCAGAGGAAACTAAGAAGAATAAAGGGGTGAAAACTCGATATTTCGGAGATACATACTTGAAGTAAAACATATCCAAAATTGAACTATAATTGAAGATGAGAATTGAGATAAATGAGAAGGCCGTCGAAGGTGTGAGCCGACGATGCCCCGGGAGTGTCGGGATGCCTGGCTAGAAGGGTACGGCCGGTTGCCCGGTGGTCATGAATTGTCGGATACCGGAGGGCCTCGGGAGTACCGAGAGGTGTCGAGATGCCCGGAGAGTGGGGGAGCCGGAAGCTCGGCAAGGTATTGTGCTGAGGGATACCTCGCGATGCCGGTTTGGATGCGAGATGCCTGGCTAGAAGGGTACGGCCGGTTGCCCGGTGGCCTTGAATGGCTGAATGCCTGAGGGTCCTCGTGATGCCAGTTGGGGTACGAGATGCCCAGAGAGTGGGGGAGCTGGATGGTCTGAATTGTATCTTGGATACATGTGGGATGCACACATTGGTCCCGAGAAAGAGAAATATGGCGGTCCAAGATAAAAATTGAAATTAAATTATGCATGATGATATATGCATGATATGATGCATGATGATATATGCATGACATGATGATGAGGATATATGCATGGATGCATGGCAATGATGATGGTATATGTGATATGATGATGATGTTACATGCATGGATGCATGGCAATGATGATGGTATATGTGATATGATGATGATGTTACATGCATGGATGCATGGCAATGATGATGGTATATGTGATATGATAATGATGTTATATGCATGGATGCATGGTAAGGATGATGCCATGTGTGACATGATGACGGTAAGTGTATGATATGATGATGATGTCTATATGATGATGATGGTATATGAGGTATGATGACATGTGCATGATGCCATGGTATGTTGTGCATGGATGTCTGTATGACATGTGATGTTATGATTGTGATGATTGTGTGGCATGATGCATTGTGTGGTTTATTGGTCCTTTACCTGCTGAGTGGTTGTACTCACCCCTTCGGGGACCAACATTTCAGATTAACAGCATGCCGCTCCCTGCTGTCACGTGGGACGCATTTTACGGCCTACCTTCGGATGTAGAGGTCGAGTGCGAGGAGTTTGACTGTCCCTCCGTTCCTGGTCTTACGTATATTCGAGTGCGCACCTTAGTTATGTACGATGTGGGCCTGGCTGGGGGCCCTGTTATCCAGGAGTTCATATCCGTCCATGTTCGTCGAGACGGAGTGATGCGTGGGATGTTGCCGCCGCCACCGCCTGATGCACCGGGATGGGTGTGAGGGCCCGTGTGTGACAAGTAGGAGCTGAAACTTTTTGGGATGATTAGCCGACACTAGTGATGGGGGGATCTTGCACGTTAGTCGTAGTGGGTTGAGTGTTTCTTTTTGAGTTTATGGCCGAGTGTGGCTACATGTCCTGGCCTTTCTTTTGATGTACCGACCCAAGGAAACCCATCTTGAAAATATGTAAATAAAGTGTCATGGCTTTGTCTTTTATTATGATGTTTAGTGGTGTGCAATTGTATCATGGATTGATGGAGGGTGAGATGGCGATATTATATTTTGCTTCCGCTAAATGAGTCTCACTGGGACCGTTTAAAAAAAAAATGTCCATGATTTACGACGCTTCTTCTGAGAGATGTAATTAGGTGTAACGTTTGGTGCCTGTGGCGACCTAAGGGGGGTTCGGGGTGCCACAGTGGTAGATCAACCAAGTCCCAGACATGGTTTGCCCTTATTGACTCCATCTCATCTTCCAAAGCTTTTCTCCATTCTTCCTTATCAGAGGACGAGAGAGCCTCCTGAACAGTCTTACGCTCGGCATCGTCTTTTTGAGCAATCACAAATGTTTCCCCTTCAATCTCAAAACGACGACGGGGAATACTTTTACAATTACTTTTACGCAATTGAATTTCTCTTGAATGCAATTCATCAGGCGATGCAACACTCCCACTAGGTCTTGTGTGTTGATGTAAATCTTCATTTTCCTCTACAACATCAATGGGTGTGTTATCAGGATCTTCCATCTCATATAATTGGAAGTCCTTATCAATCTCACCTCTACTAGGAAAATCGTTCTCCAAGAACGTGACATCTCGTGACTCCATTTCGGTCACACTTCCATCGGCTTGTTCACCTATGAACACGTACCCTTTGAAGTGCTCAGAATATCTTATAAAGATACATTTATTCTCTCTATGACCTAATTTGCCATGTTTATGGGAAGAATCATGAACATAAGCTGCACATCCCCATGGAAGTAGACTACTTAAGTCTGGTTTCCTACCAATCCATAATTCATAAGGGGTGGAAGTGACCGATTTTGAGGGCACGCGGTTAAGTATATAGGCAGTAGTCAATAACGCATCTCCCCAATAGGAGATAGGTAAATTTGCTTGCGCCATCATAGACCTAACTATTTCCAATAGGGTTCTATTCCCTCTCTCAGCTACCCCATTTTGTTGTGGAGTACCAGGAATAGTAAATTGTCGTACAATTCCCTTTTCATCACAAAGAGCCTTGAATTGCTCCGATAGATACTCACGTCCACGATCGGTTCTCAATGCCTTTATTGTTTTGTTCAATTGATTCTCTACCATCGCTATATATCATCTAAAGTAATCTAATGCTTCTGACTTATGGGAGATCAGAAAGACATAACCGAAACGTGTGAAGTCATCTATGAAAGTGATGAAATATGAGGCTCAATGCCTCGCCCTCACATTCAAAGGACCAAAAATGTCAGAATGAATGAGATGCAATGGAAATTCAGCTCTAATCCCTTTACCAAATGGTTTTCTAGTTATTTTTCCCGCCAGACAATGTTCACATACGGATAGACTAACATTAGTGAGCGACCTTAAAAGGCCTTCTCTAGCTAATATTTGCATTCTTTGCAATCCAATGTGACCTAATCTAACATGCCAAGTACTTGCATCAATCTCAACGTTATTAAAAGACGCAATTAAAAAAAACAACCATCAACATTAACATTGAACTGATCATAGTCAATGTCTAACACCATAAAACCATTCGATACATGACCTGAACCATAATAAACTATTACATACAAAATGTCAACACAATCACCATGGAAATTCAATACATAACCTAAGCTAAGAAGAACAACTATAGAGACCAAGTTTAGTCGAATATCTGGAACATAAAAGACATCATGCAGGAATAGGTTTCGACCACCACGTAAGATTAATTTACATGTGCCGATACTCTTCACTTCAACTCTTGAGTTATTCCCAACATATATCCATCTTCTTCCAGGCGGTATCCGACGATACTCCACAAATGCTTCTTAGTCTCTAGATACATGGTCTGTTGTTCCTGAGTCTACAGTCCACATTAGACGAGATTCAGCAAGCATTACAGTACTAGAAACAAAAGCATTAGTCAAAGTAATGGAGTAATAGGGTACTTTTTTCGGCTCAGTGCATTCACGAGCAAAGTGACCCATCTTGCCACAATTGTGGCATTCCATCTTAGCCTTGCCATTCTTCCCACCACGCTTCTTGCGTCGGAAGGTCTTAGCCCTCTTGGGTGCCTGATTAGTCCTCTTCCCTTTGTTGTTGAACTGAAGATTCCTCTTGCGCTTGAAGCCCGAAGCTTTGCGCGAACTCGATTCAGCAACATAAGCATGGGTAGAGGATCTTGCAGCCTCTAGGCGCTCATCTTCTAATTGCAAATGACGCGCAATATCATCAAAAGTGATGATGTTCTCATTATGTGTCATATTGATCTTCATATGCTCCCAATTATCAGGAAGAGACCTTATAACAACCTGAACTTGCTGTTCATCAGTAAGGGAGTGACCTGCCGACTTCAGCTCACGGATCATGTTTGACATCTCCCGAAGATGCTGCCTCATCGTTACATTTGGGCGCTTTCGGAATGTATCAAACTTGATGGTGAGTCTCCTCAATTTAGTGGCAAATGTATCCCCAAACTTATCTTTCAAGGTAACCCACATAGCTTGAGCTTTATCATAACTCTCAAACTCACACATGAGATCATCTTGCATACAACTCAGCAACGTGATGCGAGCAATGCTATTTTTCTTTTTCCAAGCTTGATAAGCTTCCAGATCTCTCCTGTCTTGAGCTGAAGTTCCATGCTCAGGTTCATCCATGGTATGGTTGAGGGTTTCCAAAACCTCTTGCTCCTCAAGGATGTACTGAACCTTTCGATACCAAATATCATATATGTCACCGTTCAGCTTCTCATCCTTATTGAGGTCAGCAACAATGGTCTTGGATGCCGAAACCATAATCAATTGCTATAACACATTGACATAATAAACGCAGAATCAATACTAGCACACTTTACAGAGTAACACACATATTTAATTTGCAACAAAGACAAACTAAATTAATGATAATTCAACAAAAGACACAAAAGCAAAAGTTCACTATGTTCCCAATCAACTTCTATGTACAATTGTTCTATTATCATTAATTAGTTTAATTTGCGCAAATTTTAAGTTCTAGATGAGAACTCCTTTAAATTCTACCAATCTACGAACTCCCACTAGGAAAAATAATTACACGACCTTATGTAATTTCTACATTTTTCCTTAACACAAAAACATAGCATGATAATAACCAACATATAAACAACAATCATGCTTCAACTATAATAAAAAATGCAATTCAACGTGTAATGGATTTCCTACCATTATTCTAATTTTCTAGCAACTAGAGAATTGCAAGTATATTAAAAATATATACATCATATCATTGAACCAAGCTCTACACAGTATATATAACATCATTTGCACACAAGTTAGCTACTGTATTTCCTAAATCACAAGAAAATACAAGCTACAAATGAATAAACTGCATTAAACCCAAAAAAATATGCGTACATAGGGTTTCCTACGCATTTTCATACATTTATAAAATTCAAAAGTATAAAATAATTATACCACAATGTAGAGCACATCCATACGAATCCAACGCCTCCAACCACGCTCCAATCGGAGCTCGCATGCGCCCCCACGCGCCGCTTGAGTGTGTGGCGCGTCTGGCGCACGCGCCAGCGAGCCAAACGGCTCCTGGCCGGTCCGACCGGTCCAACCGGTTCGACTGGTGACCGGTTCGACCGGTCCGATCATTGACCGGTCAACGGTTGGGTTAGGTCAACGGGTCGGATCCCGGGTCGGGTCGGGTCGGGTCGCCGGCCGGTGACCGGCCAGCCAACTGTCGCCGGCGGTGACGTCATCGATGACGTCATCTGGTGACCGACCGTTGGATGACGTCACGGTGACGTCACCACGCGCCGGTTCACCGGCAGGCGTGCGTCGTACACATGCCGATTCGCCGATCGGCGCGTGTGGCGCATGTGCTGGCTTTGCCAGCGCTTCAGGCGTGTGGCGCCCACACGCAGCGGTTTCTGGCCATGCGTGTGGGCGTGTTCGGCGTCTCCCGACGGCGCTCGACCCATTGCCGAACTCGTCTCGACGAGATCTTTCACCCTGTATATTCAAAAATTAATTTTGACCAAAAAATTATTTCGAAAAATGGACAAAACCTCACTGATGCACGTGACCCCAAACCCGTTCTTCGCTTCGGTTCGATTTTGAGTTTTCAGATTGCAATTCCGACCATTAGACATCAAAAACAGTGTAGAATACAATCTCTGCATCAAATGGTAAATGAGAAAACTCAATGAAAAACAAGGCAGAAATCACGACCGGGCTCTGATACCAATGTTGGAATTCAAGTTGGCGGAAGACAACTTACCTGATTCTGATGCGCAAACAGCAAATAGCCCCGGAACGAACGTTGAATTGCCGATGAAACACGAACAACACTTCCTCACATAAGTTTGGATGCAATCACGAGGAAAGCACTCGATTTCCATAGCGTAAATGCCTATTGTTCTTGTAAAGATGAAATGGAACGCCTTGATGAAAATGGGAGAGAAAATGAAGAAAATGTTCTGAACGTACGTTTGTCCAACCACTCCAACGGTTGTCTTCAAGGGTCTTTTATATGACCCTATCACACCCCTTCATCGTGGCATATCAAGTCCAAATGGTGCGGTCCAATCGCACCCCATCATGGACGTACTAGCTAAAGTACAACAGACTTTGCCATTAGAAAATTGAAAGGACACAAGGATGAACAGGAAGCAGAGAGTATCAAAATTCAAATGCAAACGTTATTTGACATCCTCTTTTTTTGTGCAAATCATGTGGAGGTGCTATGCGATTGGGGAAATTATGCCTACATTAGCTAGATTTTTCAAATTATGTCCCCATCATTGTGCTATGACATACGGATGTGGAAACAATTTCCTCAACTTGAATATTCTAAATTGAAACACTGTTTCTATCATCTATATTGTGTCTCACATTGTTCACTGAAATTTTGCTGAATTTTGGTGCATCTCAGGAACATTAGTTGCGGAGGGAACGAATTGGGTTTTGGACATAGGGTCGTGTTCGATGTTCCCAAATTGCAACCAAACTTGCACCCAACAATTCGGTGGACATGTGACAGGAGAGTGCCGGGCCAAAGGACCTGGAAATTTTCATTGTTATTGCACATCTGCTTAGATGAAATTACATAATATCGGGCTATGTCAAACTGTTTGTTATCATGGATTCGATTTTTATGAATAAAATTGCATTTTCGTATAACTTTTCTCAAGGAACGAAGGATATTTGGTGCAAGTTCAATCATTGCCTCACGTGCTTACCCTCCTCTGTTTCTTTTTCTCTTTTTTGCTCTTTTTCAAATTGGTAGATATTACAAACTTTGCAAGCTTAAAATTTGTGCATGATATTGCTAATATATAATCTATAGTTTTAAAAGTTAACTTGGGATTCTATGAGCTCCGCTTCCCGCAATTTTTTACTATTCTCATGATTGACCTCAAGAATAATGAAATTCATAGAGGCAAAACTTTTTAGTTCAATCATTCCAAGATCAATTTCATAAATGAGAAAATGAGAACTTTTAAAGATTTTGATCTTTGAAAATGTAAAGATTGTTACGTTGTTTCCATTTTGACACTAGTGTCACGGGCCGATCGATTCACTCTCGATCACTCCTCGTTCACTCGAAGGCTACCCGTGCGGCCTTAAGGTTTTACCCCTGAGCAGCCTTTCAACACTCGACTCACAAGGGACTTTGTAGAGAGAGAAACTTTTTAGAGAGAGAAGCTCTGCTTTTCATATAACTTGTGAATGCTTTACAATGAGGGAGGAGACCCCTTTACATACAAGTATAAGGCAAACCCTGTCCGTAGATCTCCCTTAGATCCAACGGTGGAGATTCCACCTCCCCATCTACCAACTACCGGCATTCATTGCCAACTACTAGCTACTCGCATTTATAACGTATGCGTACAAATACAGTATCGCCCGCCCCTAGGAGAATACTTTACATCTCGGGAACATAAGTCGGGGGTCATCATGTGTCACGCCCGTGCCATGGAAACCTCTTGGACTTGCTAACTTTCGGGCCGTGACATTCTCCCCCACTTAATCAGGCGACGCCCTCGTCGCGTCTTCGGCATGAAAATCTTCGATCGCTTTCTTGAATTGCCAAAGACTCTCCTCGGGCTCCCCACTGGCTTCACTCTCTGGAAGACCCTTCCATCGGATCAAATACTCGCACTTGGCCGCACAATACCTCTTTCGTATAACTCGATTCGCCAAAATGCTCTCGACTTCTCGGTCATACGAGGTCTTGGCCCCGAGCGGCGCCCGTTGTGACTCCCCTCGATCCGGGTCTTCCTCATCAACTTGGAAAGGTTTGAGCATACTTACATGGAAAACCGGATGCACCTTTAGCTTTGGTGGTAGCTCCAGCTTGTATGCGACCTTTCCAACCCGTTGTAGCACTCGAAATGGCCCCTCGTAGCGACGGATCAACCCCTTGTGCATGTCTTTGTATCGAAGAACCACGTGCAGCTTGGCCAGCACTTGGTCTCCAACTTGGAACTCCATGTGCTGTCGCTTCTTATCCTCCCATTTCTTCATGCGTTTGGAGGCCTTGTGTAGACACGCCCGTGCCAAGTCCGCCTCTTCTTGCATGTTCTTGGCGAACTTGTACGCGGGGGGACTACTCCCCCGATAGCCCGAAGCAATTGTGCTCGGGGTGTTCGGTTGCTACCCAGTTGCAACCTCGAACGGACTCTGGCCGGTCGACTCGCTCCGCTGCAAGTTGTAGGAGAACTGGGCTACATCGATCAACTTTGCCCAATTCATTTGCGTCATGCTCACATAGTGCCGGAGGTAGATCTCCAAGAGTGCATTGACCCGCTCCGTCTGACCGTCGGTTTGGGGATGCAAACTCGTTGACATGTTCAGCTCCGACCCCAGCAACTTGAACAACTCAGACCAGAAACGTCCCGTGAAGCGGGGATCCCGATCGCTCACGATCGTTTGTGGCACTCCCCAATACTTCACCACATGTTTCATGAACAGCTTGGCCGCTTCCTCGGCCGGGCAATCCTTTGTTGCAGGCACAAAGGTTGCATATTTTGAGAACCGATCAACCACCACCATTAGAGTCCGGCACCCTTCGGACTTCGGCAGGTTGACAATGAAGTCCATGGAAATGCTTTCTCATGGACGAGTTGGGATGGGAAGTGGCTCCAGCAAACCCGGCAACGACCGTTGCTCCAGCTTGTCTTGTTGGCATACCAGACAAGTCTTCACATACGCCTCCACGTCATCCCGCATTTGAGGCCAGTAGAAACAATCTTCGACGAGGGCCAACGTACGGTGGATCCCTGGATGACCCGCCCACTTCGAATTGTGGCACTCGTGCAAGATGTCTTTCCTCAGCTTCCCATAGAAGGGCACATATAAGCGCCTTCCCTTGGTGTAGAGGATTTCGTCCTCACACCAAAATTGTCGAGTCTTACCTTCCTTGGCATACTTGATGAGGGCTTGAGCTCTTGGATCATGTGTCAACCCCTCCTTGATGCGGTCGACCCAAGGACAACTCGGTCGACTCATCGTGTGGCTCATCAGCTCCGTCTTTCGACTCAAAGCGTCGGCCACGGAGTTGCTCTTCCCCGGCTTGTACTCCAACGCGTAGTCGAATTCCGCCAGAAAATCTTGCCATCGAGCTTGCTTCGGACTCAACTTCTTTTGGGTCTGGAAGTAACTCGTGGCCACGTTGTCCGTCTTCACGACGAACTTCGATCCCAGGATGTAGTGTCTCCACGTCCGAAGGCAGTGCACCACCGCAGTCATCTCCTTCTCTTGGACGGTGTATCGACGCTCGGTGTCGTTCAGCTTTCGGGACTCGAACGCCACCGGATGTCCATCCTGCATAAGAACGCCACCGATTGCATAATCCGATGCGTCCATCTCTACCTCGTAAGGTTTGGTGTGGTCGGGCAACGCCAACACCGGCTCCTCAGTCATGGCGGTCCTCAATCGGTCGAAGGCTCTTTGGCATCGATCTGTCCACTCCCATGCTTTCTCCTTCTTTAGTAGGTCCGTGAGTGGCACGATGATACTCGAATAGCTCCGCACGAACCGTCGGTAGTAGTTGGTGAGGCCCAAGAACGACCTCAACACAGGTACCTTCGTCGGCGGCTCCCATTCGACGATCAATTGAATCTTCGCCTTGTCCATCCGCACACGTCCACCCCCGACAATGTGCCCCAAGAACGGAACTTCTTCTTGGGCAAAGGCACACTTCTCGCGCTTGACGTACAGCTCGTTCTCGCGCAAGACTTGGAAGACTTGCCTTAGATGTTCGATATGCTCTCCCAACATTCGGCTATAAATCACAATATCGTCTAGGTAAACCACTACAAACCTATCTAGGAAAGGGTGGAGTACCTTGTTCATCATTGTGCAGAAAGTGGCCGGAGTGTTGGTCAAGCCGAACGGCATCACCAGGAACTCATAGGATCCATACCGCGTCACGCAAGCTGTCTTCGGCTCGTCCCCTTCAGCGATCCGAACTTGGTAGTATCCCGATCGAAGATCCAGCTTGGTGAACCACTGAGCTCCCCCAAGTTGATCAAAGAGATCCGCAATGAGCGGGATTGGGTATTTGTTCTTCACAGTCAGCTTGTTCAGTGCCCGGTAGTCGATGCACATCCGGAGTGACCCATCGTGCTTCTTTTGGACACCGGTGCACCGAACGGGGCTTTTGACGGCCGTATGTAGCCCGCATCGAGCAGCTCCTTGAGTTGCCTCCTCAACTCTTCCAACTCGGGTGGCGCCATACAGTAAGGCGCCATGGCAGGCGGTCGAGCATCAGGCACTAGCTCGATCCGGTGATCCACCTCTCTCTTGGGTGGCAACTTCTTCGGCAGTTCCGAAGGCATGACATCCTTGAACGAGTTGAGGACTTGGGTTGCTTCCGTCGGGACTTCCTTCCCTTCACCCTTGTCGTCCTCGATCTTCAAGGCCGCCAGGAAGGTCACCTCACCCTTCCTTGCTCCTTTAGTGAGTCGTATGGCTGAGATCATCTTTCGATTACGATCCGACTCACGATGAACCGGAATCACGCATTGACTATTCTTGTCCAATATGCATATACATTCCGCAAAGGAAACTACAATAGCATGGATCCTATCTAGGAATTTAATTCCAATGACAATATCATAGTCGTCAAGTGGAATTATCTCTAGAGTCTCCTTGCCTCTCCATGACCCGAGTTGTAGCTCCACGTCCCTTGCAACTCCAATCGTAGGGACTTCCTTTGAATTCACGCTCTTGAGCCAACCGGCTCCCTTCTCAACCCGTAGGTTAAGTTTCTTCGCAGCTTCCTCCGAGATGAAGATGTCGGATGCTCCCGTGTCCACGAGCGCACTCATCATGGTCACTCCGATCTTCACGTCCGCGAACATCAAGCCTTTAGGCTCCTTGGCCTTCTTGGCCTTGATCGTGCTAAGGAGTCGCAGCGATCCTAACCGTGCTTCCTCCCTAGGTTCGTCCTCTTTGCAAAGAGCGGCCAGCTTGGCCTTGTTCGGGCAATCCCGCGCCATGTGCGGACCGTTGCAAAAGAAACAGCTATACGAGCGTACCTTCCTTTGCCCACCTCCATTTGGCACCGCATTAGCCCGGTGAGGATGAGGACCATTCGGTGGTCTAGCTCCAGTCGGGCGATTGTTGAATCTAGCCCGATCTCCCCCACCAGTGCCTTTGTCCCTTGGACGGGTGTCCGGTCGGGATGTGGAAGGCGACGCCTTGTACTCCACGAGTGACTTGGCTACGGTCATGGCCGTAGTGAGATCTCCCACGTTGTACCGTTTTAACTCTTGCTTCGTCCATGGCTTGAGACTGCCCATGAACTGGTGAAACGCTTCGACTTCATTCATCGAGGGAATTTGGAGTAGCAACTCCGAGAACTGCTTGATGTAGTCGCACACACCACCCTTCTGCTCGAGACGCTTCAGCTCGTCATGAGCTTCCTCCTCTACATAAGCGGGAAAGTAGTTCCGTCGGAACTCCTCGACGAAACCACCCCAGGTTGCGATAGGATTCTCGCACCTATCATCCGACCGACGACGCCATCACAACAAAGCACTATCCGCTAAGTACATAGATGCAGTGTTCACCAAGGTTTGGTCGTTGTTGATTCCCATGGCCTGGAAGTATCGCTTCATGTACCATAGAAAGTTGTCCACGTCCTTGGCCACCCGCGAGCCCAGGAATTCCTTTGGCTTCGGCGTGTCCACTCGTGGACCTTGCACCGTGATCACACCGTTCACGAGTGCAGCTTGTGCGTCAGCGAGCTTACCCGTAAGCTCCGCTATTTCCGCGTTCATGGCCGCCATCGTGGCCTCCAAGGGTTCGTACCGTTGTGTGAGTTCCTCCTGTAGAGTCCCCAACAACTCGTGGCGGAGTTCTCCCATGCCGGTCTTGAGCTCTTGCACTTCCGCAACCAGCTCCTCCCTTCCGGCGTCAACTCCGTCCACGGTCTGGGTCAGGTCATTGACCGATCCTTGGACATCGGAGACGAACAACTCTAGCTTCGCCATCCTTTGTCCAAGATCCCCCGCCGGCTCCTTCGAACCCCCACGGGTCTTCTTCCCCTTGGCACCGCCCTTCTCGGCGTTCCACCCACGATCAACGCAGTCACCACCCAGGACCAACGCCTCATCAGATTGTGGATCAGCCATTGCACTTGCGCTTGGATCACAAATCAGCTCTGATACCACTTGTCACGGGCCGATCGATTCACTCTCGATCACTCCTCGTTCACTTGAAGGCTACCCGTGCGGCCTTAAGGTTTTACCCCTAAGCAGCCTTTCAACACTCGACTCACAAGGGACTTTGTAGAGAGAGAAACTTCTTAGAGAGAGAAGCTCTGCTTTTCATATAACTTGTGAATGCTTTACAATGAGGGAGGAGACCCCTTTATATACAAGTATAAGGCAAACCCTGTCCGTAGATCTCCCTTAGATCCAACGGTGGAGATTGCGCCTCCCCATCTACCAACTACCGGCATTCATTGCCAACTACTAGCTACTCGCATTTATAACATATGCGTACAAATATAGTATCGCCCGTCCCTAGGAGAATACTTTACATATCGGGAACATAAGTCGAGGGTCATCACGTGTCACGCTCATGCCATGGAAACCTTTTGGACTTGCTAACTTTCGGGCCATGACACTAGCATGAACATAGAATTACAATTATCTGCAATCGTGGATGTTCAATGAACAAGGCCAAGTCGACTCTTGCATGGGCTCGCGAACAATTCCTTTCATGCTTCTCGATGGAATGATTATTCGCCTTCTAAATAACAAGCATATTGATGTCATCTGGTTCTACATAGTTGTTAACCTTTCTTCAACAAACGAATAGGAAACTGTTACCAACGTTTGGCATGAGAAATACAGTGAAAAGAATATATAAACACGTAGAGAAAGAGAACAATGGAAAATACGAATATTTGATCTATTTTAAATTTATGAATTCCAATTCCACAAAATTGGAGGAGAGATTTTATAAGTCAATCTCTAATTATCTTTTTAACTTAAAAATAACGAATTATATCGATTACTTAGTCATGAGTTACAAAAATGCAAGAAAAATTGTCCAAAAAGTCTTAAACTTACTTGCACGACGGCCAATTCAGTCATAAACTTTTCAATTATACTAATTCATTAATGAACCTTTAGAGAATTTTCCAATTTTGTAATAAACATTTTCATTATACCAATTTAATCTGAGAGAAGTACACTAGAAGAGCTAAAAGTTGCATATGATGCTCACTTTTGTGGTTGACTCACTTAAGTATCAAATTGGAGAAAAAAATGATATTTTAAGTGTCTCCAGTGAGAATTTCTGGTCAAAATAAGTACATGGCTTTAATAATTAAAATTTAATCTATATTGGCTTTTATTTTTAAAAAGAAGTCGTCATTTCCATGTGTACATTTTTCCCTCCTCTCCCTTCACGTCATTTTTCCTTTTCTATTTTTTTGTTCTCTTTACGCCCTTCTATGCCCTCCTAGCTCCACACTGTTCACGTGACGGACTACTCTCACCGGCGCTCCCCCATCAACATCCAGACCTACGTTGCGCCACAACCCCTGAAAACCCCTCCGCGACTTTGGCTCCTTGTCACCATGAGGGTGTCGAAGGGCTCAAGCAACCCAAGATCTCCAGTTGTGCAAAGACGAGGTTAGAATGAGACTTAATGATGTTGAGTCCGGTGTGTCGAGTGACTTAGTCTTCTTCTTTGGCTCTCTCTGTATCGATCAACTCACCGCTACAGCCACTACTGACCATCGCCTTTCGTCATCCTGGAGCAACAAAGGAGCGACTCTATTCTAACGTTTCTCTTCAATGTCAACTTAAGAGATTTTATTTGAAATCTATAATGAGAAAATTTCTGAGATTTGAGGGGGCAAAATCGTGAAAGAGAACATGGCCAGCCAAGTGGAGAAATCAATGAGATATTTTCACTCGAAAATATGGCAGGCAAGAGGCAAGATTGGCGGGAGATTTAGCAAGGGGTTAAAAAGAGAGAAATTGAGGGAAGGAATCAATAAGTTAATGCTCATGGAATGAGCTGGCCCTAAAATCGTGGAGGTGATGAGGGAGCTTGAGAAAGGAATCGATGGAATTTGCAGCAATATGAAAGGATATTCATTCACTCGGCCAAATTTGGGCGTTCACATGTAGAAATACAACCGAGAAAAGTTGAATGAAGCAAATGGAGATTTGATGGCAAATGACGACAAAAGGACACTCAGACCCCTGAAGTGCCAAAAGTTGGCATGAAATGACACTTAAGTGCCAAAAGTTACGAAAGTGACATTTAAGTGCTAAAAGTTATGAAAGTGACACGTAAGTGCCAAAATCGGAGCGAAATGGATCACTTAAGTGCCAATCCAGCCAAAATCTGGCCAAAATGCTGACGTGGCTAGACAATGCAAAAATGACGTCGTTTGGTGCTGAAGTGGTAAAAAATTAATTAAATTAAATTTAAAACCAAATTTATTTAAAACATTAAAAAATTTTAAATTTAAATTTTTAAAAGGAGGGAGGCGGCTGAGGGCTGAGCCCTTGCTGCCGCCGTCGAGAAGGGTTGGTGACGAAGGGGAGAGGGTCGGCCAGTGTCACGCCCTGATCCTCGAGCGCGTCACATCCCTCTGCGGTCAATATAAATGCGACGTTCCCAAGATGCGTCACCAACCCAATCATTTTTAATGCACATGCGGAAGCGAAATAATAACCCCTGACAACAAACATCATGGGATAGGAAAGCAGAGCAACATTTCACAAAAGCACACTTTTATAAACAATGGGTTTAGATACAAGACAAGTCTGGTCAAAGGTCTACAAAAAGGTCGGCTCTCAAAAAGGAGTTGTCCTATGACATACTAGTTGGATACATACATTGATCCTTTAGACTCCACCTCCACAAACTCCGGGGTTCGGGTCCTCCACAACCACCAGCTAAGGACCTGAAAATTTAAGCCCACGACAAGGTGAGACAATGTTTCAGCAAATTCACCCCCTAAACCCCGATTAGGAAGAAAATACACCTCAAGGCGCTCTAGCCACACAACCACACAATTAGAACATAGGACTTACCTTGCCTCAGTTCCTTCTTGCACGTCAGCACAGTTTATATCACAAATGCATATAATTAATGCACACAACAATTGAAATGCCTCATCAACTCAATCAATCACAAGGGTCCCGATTATAAGGCAAAACCGTTGTGACACGTCTCATACCATATCACACAGTTTTGTCTCATAATTAGGCTCAGTTAACTCAACTAACCATGCGTTCCAATTGTTAATTACATCGCTCAAGGGTACGGCCAACTCTGATTTTGGCTATCCTCTGGCATAGCCAGGCATCGTCTCATCTCCTTTGAGCACGGCTACATCTCTTAAAGACGGCTTTCCCGAAGGAGCGTAGGTCTAGAATCTACTGCGACCCGAGTCCCAATGAATGGGTAACGTCTAGTGTAAATGCTTGGGATGGGTTCTCTTAACCAACATATGACCAATCAATCTCGGCCCAGGACACCGTGCATTGTACTCAAATGCCACCATTAATAGTGAACCCGGCCTATTTTCTTCATATTAAAAACATCCCGGAAAATAGTCGTGTGTGGGTACACGGTCAGATCGAACAGAAAAACTGATATACTTCCTTTTTAAGATCCCACCATTTTATATAGTATGTAAAACCATTTTTGGTGTTAAAATTCGACACCCGGAATTTTCTAAATAATTATTGAAATTTCCAAATTTTGGAATAAATGACCAAAAATCCAATCAACACTCAATTTGCACAAATTAACACACAATTACATAAATTAATCACACCATTGTAATTAGCTCAAAATTCCAATCACCGGCTATCCCGGACTAATTTTCGGAAAATAATAAATGCCAAAAATGCAAACCTAGGCCGGAAAAGCCTAATTAAATACCAAAATGGGCTAGAAAAATTTCCAAACCTATCTAGATAAATACTATGACCTATCCAGTCTCTAATTACACTACTCTAACCACCTAGCATGTAAAATTGGCTAATTAAATCACTAATCTAATCTAACTAACCACCTAATCCTTAATAAACTTAAATTAATTATCTCTAAGCATAATTAACCTCATAAGCGAGGTTTAGTGAGTAAACTCACCGGATTAGTGTTCCAATGAGTCCACGGTGATGGCGACGCGGAGACGGGCGATAAACTCCGAAACGGCAATGCCAACGGGAGCTCGTACCGGGCCAAAAACAGCCAACAAAGCCCACGTTTGCTGCTGGAAGTTCCGTGGCTGTTGGGCTGGCTTCGAGTGGGCTGCACGCGGTTGGGCAGAGGAGAAATCGATGGAGTGGGACGCTGCTGAAGTCAACGTAAGAGGGAAACGTGGGATTGTTGACTCGGCAGCTACTGGCGTTGGGGGGATGTCGCGGATGAAGAGGGGGAAAGCAACGAAGGAGGATCGGTGAACTGGGCTGCTTCGGTGGCAGAAGAGAAACGTGTTGGAGGAAGGGTGAGGGGGAGTCAACGTAAGTGGTGTTTGCTGAGGAAGGTTGACTCAATGGAGACAAAACTTGGTGGAGGAGCATAATCAAGGTGGAGCGGTGGAGTTGTAGTCTTCGAAGGAATAGAAGAAAAGCAAGAACAGACAGAGGCGGTGGAATTGGCTTGCGAAGGAAGAAGAGAACGGATGAGGGAGAGAGACGTGCAAGAAAGAGAGACCGAAAGAGGGGGAAGGGAAAAGTCAAATTAAAATATCTATTTCATCATTTCCTTGGACCAAAAGTCTTCAAGCATATCCCTTGTGTCCCCCAAATACTTTCTAGCACATAATTTCCACAAATTAATCCACTTTGGTGCCAAATGTTTCAGCCCCCATCAAGTCACTGAATTTACTTAATTTGGACTTCAATTTCTTCACGAAATTCCCTAATTTAATGTCCATTTTTGTTGAAGAAGAAGCCCACACAATTTTCACAAGTTCCCATCACCAAATAGCTCGGTTTGGAAGTCAAAAGTCCATTCAATTTGGCCAATCCGAATTTCCTTTCGTTTCCAAATCATCCGAATTGATTTTCCTTAAAAATCCTGAACTCACCGAAAATTCTTCGAAGGATGAGTCGACGTTCCTAAAATAAATTGTGACATTACAGAACTTTCAATTTTTGAAATCGGGTTCAAATTTGCGATTAATTTCAATCTGACGTGATTTTAGCGTGACCTAACCTACCGGGTAGCTTTTAGGAATTTTTAGTGCAATTGACCTGTGGTCGATTATTTTCGAGCCACCACGTACATCTTCGACACATTGGCGATTCTCGGTTGTTGTGAAAATCTCAAGGTCTCAATTATGGACACATGGTACGAAAACGACAGAAAAATCGATCTAGTGCCGATCGATAGAAAAATTGCAATTAGGTGGAATCACCCACACACTAATCACATACATCTATCGAATCGACCTAACTCCAGTCTCTGATCGATTCTGATAGTGTTGTATTGATCCTTGTAGACTAGCATGGTTGAACAATCGATTTCGAGTCGAATTCTCAAAGTTATTGCGTTAAAATCCCTTAACGGCTCCACCTGATAGGCTAGTTATCTCGTGAAGGGCCCACTCAGAGAATAAGGCCATAAGTGTTGGATGTATGCCCTAAAGCTACTATGTAATGGTTACATATTAGGGATTTCGGTTGTACTTTCATTATTATTATTTAATTAATGGCAATGACGTATTCATTCATTTGTCCAATTATTTTATTTATGAATGATTCCATAAGATCAGTTGCAACTAGACCTATTCTTGAGACGTCAAGAATATATGTGATGGGTTCATAGTTAGACTGAATCTTTAAATTGTTCCCGGTCGATGGATTATTAAGTGGATATTAATAATCCTGTTGAGACCGGTGTGTTCTTAACTTCGCCATTAAGTATTAGATACTTAAGGGAATGATGAGTCACATGTTATTGGGTATTATGATGCCTGAGTTAGAACACAGGTGTTTGTATTAGACAAATTCACTGAACGTGACGCATATGGAACGATTAGCGACATGGAAGCTTTTAGTGTAGTCAATGTCTAATTGTTCATGCTTTGGTCTTGTGTAAATAATCATTAGACCTGAGGCACAGTGTTAACTTGTGTATTGAACAACTATGGTTCACAGGTGCACATAATGCCGGGTCGTTGATCCGTCTTTATACTTGATGGTCATAGTTTGTTCATATATGAAGTTACATGTGTGCGCAATATGGAATCTGTCTCCTTGTTATATGCAAGGTATGATAATGATGTCCTATGCGATCTAATTGTGACACTGCATTGAAATCCTCGGCCGGGGTTGTAATTGAGAATAAATTGTTTATGTCTCAAATAAAATGCATGTCAATTAGATTTGTGCATATGATCGAATTAATGACTTGACTAATATTCCATAGTCTTTGTTTGATCGGGACATAGTAAGACAGAGGGATTGAATTACACTGTAGCCAAAGATGACAGGTTCATTATGTTCTTAAAATATTCACACTATCTGGGTAGCCATGACATATTGCTAGATGTCAATCATGGCTTGTAAGACCCAAAGATTAATCAGGACAATTAATTCTTGTGGGAGTACTAATATGATGAACTTAGGGATGTCACACACCATAAACAATTAGGATAACGTGGAACAAGAGAGAAATATAATTGCAAATGTGTTTGCAATTACTGCAATCGAATTGTGTCGATTTGAAATTAAATTAAATGAGATTTAATTTAATTTGTATTATAGTCACGAGCCTATTTGCATATGATGCACACGCATGCCCGAAGTGAATACATGTTAATGTATTCCATTTGTACATATAAAGATTATGTTCTTTTTATTTTTAAAAGGGATTGATTAATTAATTATTTGTTCGTTTAATTAATTAATTAATTAATTAATTAATACCTTTTAATAACCAATAATAAAATAATATATAAAGCTTCATGCATGTGCACGAAGCACATGCATGAAACTTGGATGGTCAGCAACCGCTAACCATCATCCACGAAATTGTGCATGAACGGTCAGCAGTTGCTGACCATCATGCGCGATCGTTCGTGTGCATGAGTGGGGACGATCAGCAATGGTTGGTGATCGTCCATTGATCAGCAATCGATTAGCAACCGTTGCTGATCAGTTTATATCTTTATATTAAAAGGTTTGTTTTTGCGACAAAAATAGGGGGTTGAAAAACAGAGAAAGGTGGGCGTGCGTTTGTGTTTTTAGAGAGAAAATGCTTTACTGAAAAGAGAGAGCAAATTGTGTGCGTGTTCTTGTGTCTTTGAGACGCAAGAAAGAAGAGCGTTATCTCGTTCGGGTCGTGACTATTATACATCAAGAATACGACGGATTGTTTCCACGTGATTGCTAGCACGATCGAAGTGGTGAATATCCGAAAGTTCTCTCTTCTGTTCGACGTTCGTTGTTGGTGTGTCTGAACTAGAGGTCCAACGCTTGTGGGACTCGAACTGTAGAACATCCGAACCGACTTGTTTCAAAGCGTGCTTCGAGAGGTAATTCGTTTAACTCCTTATTTATATTCAGATTTTTGATTAAAACGCACGAACAACGCCTTAGGAGAATCATGTATAAAATATATCTTTGTTTCCGCTGCGTTTTTTTCGTTAATTTTTCTTATACATAATTCATGAAACCCCAACAATAAGCGCGTTGATGAAAAGTCCATTTCATCTCATCAAAATCAGACTTGAAAATCAAGATGTCACAGCCAGGGTCACTTGGTCCGGTCGGGCGAGGGCTGCTGACCCTCCCCCCAAATCGGGGCGAGGGCTTGCGGGCCCTCACCGTCGGTCAGCTGGGGTTGCCAGCCCATGGCCAGGGCCTGGTGACCTCGGCCGACCCTCTCCCTTCCATCGTCGGCCATTCCCGGCGATGGTGGCGAGGGCTCAGCCCTCAGCCGCCTTCCTCCACCTTTTTCTTAAATTATAAATTATTATTATTATTATTATTATTATTATTATTATTATTATTATTATTATTATTATTATTATTATTATTATTATTATTTTGTTTTAAATTTAATTTAATTAATTTTTATATTAAAATTTAAATTTTACCAAAACGACGTCGTTTTTGTGTGTGTTTTGCCAAGTTAGTCTTCCGACGAGCCACCTAAGTGAGAAAATTAATAAAAAAATGCCATGTAGGATTTTTAGCCGGATTTGGCACTCAAGTGTCTCATTTTTCATAAAAAGTGGCACTTAAGTGTCATTTTCGTAAGTTTTAGCACTTAAGTGTCCCTTTGTGCCAACTTTTGGCACTTGAAGCGTTCTTTTGCCACGACAAAAGGATGGCCAAAATCCTTGGATTTGAGTGCATGAATGAAGGAAGTTTTGGCCCAATGAAATGAGAGGAATTTTCACATCTTAAGGGTGACTTTTGGCTGGAGTGGAGGCCAATACGAGGAACCCAAATAGAAAGAGGACGAGATGTGAAAGGACTTTTATCTTTTTGCCGGGCAGTTCACGATTAGCATCCCTCAACATAAATGCATTGCAAGTTTCTCAAGAAAAGCTCATTCCCAGCATGATCTCACAAGGTATGTCTCCGTTGGCTTTTTTTCTCCTGACTCCATGACCATCCACCATCTCCGACAACAATGGCTTAGGTGATGGCAGCCGTGACGAAGACAGAAGCAACTCGAGACACGATGACAATCACTCCTAGAAAACCACTCCAAGAACTGAGGATGTCATCGCAACTGCCATTCCTGTTGGGGGTTTGCCTGTAAAAAAAATTAAGATGTGCCTTATCCCATGTCAAAAAGATGTGAGTGTGCATGAGGAGGAAATTTGGTACTAACCAATGGTGAATATTTTTATTTATTAAAATTCGCATTTATAATGATAAAAAATTAACCATAGTGTCCTATTGAAATAGAGCAACTGTTGACAAAGGAATTACGATTTTTTTTTAATTTTTTTTTTATTTCTTACAATGATTATCTCATAGTTCATCTATTCAAACATAATTTTTTAATGCTTAGAAAGTTGTATTTGTTCGGATATAACTTTTTTTTTTTTGCTATTAATTAGTGAACATGTTTGTTCAGTTATAATCTTATTCTTCCATTTTAATTCTTTCAGAAGAAAATATAGCCATTATTTTCGATTATTTCTCTTGAGAGACCCTGGAAAAGTATTAGAATTGCTATTTAGTATTTTCAAACGAGATTTTGTTGTATCTTAAAAGAAATTTGTTGGTGACCATTAGCAATGTTGTAGGGCAAATAATTCCTCAAAGAAAATGATATCGCGCCTCAAAGTCTGATTTTATTCTCAGTTGTTTGTCCTAACAATTTTAAGGAATTATTTGTGCAACAATGGAGTTAGGGTCTTCTTCACAATGCCTTCCTCTTTCATCTTTGACATCAATTACAAAAGCTTCCCTTCCATGACCATGGGTGCCCGAGAGATCAAGGCATTGTAGGAAACCACATCTTTCCTAACCAGTTCCTGGAAGATTCGCTCGACATCTTCAACTCTTCCACATTTAGAGTACATGAAAATCAACAAATTGTAATCTGTAAGTGCCAAGCCTAATATGATTTTCTCGAGAAAAGCCACAGCCCAGTTGCCTATCTCTAGGGTGCCAAGATGCCCACATGCTAAAAAAAACACTTATTAAGAAATCATGGACTTCCAAGAGGCCACATCCTTTTCCAACATTCAATAAAAGAGCTACCTAGCCGAGATCATGGCATTCCATGTGACAGTGCTCTTATGGGGGCCCGTGTCATCAAAAATTCGCCTACAGTAGCCAAGCATCCACATTTGGCATACATGTCGCGAAGCACTGTCTTGAAGAAGCTGTTGAAATCGATTCCCCTTACCTAATGAAGCAACCTGTGTTGGAAAGACATCTCTAAGTGATTTTGATGATGTTCAAGCTATACTTAGTATAATATTTGCTATGAGGTATGTAGATATTTAGACTAAATGACCATGCAATGTCCATGGTGTGATCGATTGGAAAGAAGTTTACAAAATGTCCTAATAAGGCTTTTCCGTAAATAGTACCAACGGACCTAAAAGATCAGCAGTTGATGTTTGTGTCGAAATTGTAAAGATAGAGTTGATGGTGCTGTGACAACTACAGACATCTGACAATGTTCATTGAGTCAGCAAAGTAGTTGTTGTGGCCTTGGATTCGCACAACAACAGAATCCAGATGAAATATGTCACACCCTCGCCCCACCCTTGGAACGAAAGCGTGACCTAGTGGGTTAGCATCGACGTCCCATGCACGTTGAACGTCCTAAAATCTTTTATCTTTGATTAAGTACATACGGAAGCGATTTATAAATAATCCCCATATACAACAAACATGGAGGTTGGGCGAAACATATACAAGCCAAGAAACAAAGTAAACATATGTTTATACATACCAAAAGCTATTATAATTACATGTCTATCCTAGTCCTGAGCTATCTATTTTCATTACCACACATAGTCGATCAAAAGGCTAGATAGCCTAGCTCCTCTATTGAGCTCCTCCAAAAATGGCCCCCATCCAAGACCCAACTTCCTACGAAGCTCCCATAGGATCTTCTGGATGAATGAAGCCATGGATGGACCGATGATGTCCCCGTAAAAAATGAGGCACCAAACCTCATACATGTGGGGAACCAATGTGTCTAGCCCTTCTTGGACCCATATGGCAGTAGTATACTCTTGGTAAGTGACGTCCCCTTCTAAGTCTAATATATCTATCATAGTAGTAACCATATCAATAGGAAGGCCAAGATGGATGGGCGGTAAGGTTGGCTCAAGCATCACACATTTAAAATGGTGAAAGCAACAAGCGTGAGTCGATGACTTAGTAAGTGGATGTCATGCCCCGAACCCCGAGCGTGCGCACATCCCTCGGCGGTCTATTAAAAGTGCGACGTCCTAGGACGTATCACCGACCCATTCTTTTATTAAATGCATGTAGAAGCGAATTAAATAAACCCCCCGTCAATAAACAAACTATCGAGATAGTAAACTAGGAAGTTTAATAATTACAAGCCTTTCTACGGCCACTTCCTATCGACCCTCTCAAAAACCTTCAGGGATTAGGATTAACCTAAATTCACTAACGACAGGGCCAACCAAAAATGTGTCGCATCTCACGCCCAGCACAACTGCACCTGGCAGTTCTCCATGCTACGGCCCTGAAAAGGGTTAACCACTACGGGGTGAGATAAAATTTCAATGAGTTAAAATCCCTAAGCCTCGATTAGGACGCAAATTCATCTCGGAGGCAGCCTAAACAAGCACCACACATAAACTCACCTCACCTCGGCACACCCCTGCAGGTTAGCATGTTACATATGCCTTTATCGATATAATAAGCATAAACAACAACCAAAACACAAAATACTCATTCTTTAAGCATTCAAACAGGTCCCTATCATAAGGCAAAACCGTTTTGGCACGTCACATACCATGCCTAATAGTTTTACCCCATAATCAAGCGCAATACATCACAATAATTCACACATGTTCCGATTATTACGACCCCTCGGCCACGGCCAACACAAAAGCCGGTGGTCATCCAGTGTAACTGGGCATCGTCCCGCCCATTGGGAACAACATCATCCCACGTATGCATACGCCTGAGGACAGCATTCCAATAAGGAGCTTTGTTCCGAAATCCATCCGCGAACGGCATCCCGTTGACTTGGGGGCATCCGAACTTAATCGGGCATCGTCCTGCGTAATCATACGCATCAGGACGGGTTCGTTACGTGACCATACAAGCACACCATCAATCAAAACCAACATTTTGTTACCGTTATTTAGCCAAGAAAACTGAAATCCCTTTTCAAATAATAAACTTGGCAACTCTTTTTTTTTCTTTAAAAAATTTCGAAATAAATTCGTACGTGGTCACGTACTCAAAATCAACCCGTCAAACTTTGTACGCACCTAGTTTAAAACCTCATTATTTTATTGAGCAAATAAGTTTTGGTGTCCGAACTCGACACCTCATTTATAATAGTCTATCACACCAAGTTTTGTATAAAAAAAATCGGAACCTACCATAGAGTAGTCAATTGCATAATTTCACACGTACAAACCATCAAAATCATGCATAATTTCATCCAAGAAAACAAGCGTAAAATTCTACATAACGCCTAATCCGTCACTAATTACGCTAATTGCGATTAATTAATTAAATAACGATTAAATTAAGTAAATTGCAATTAATTAAACTAAACCAACTTAATTAACCTAACCATGATTAATTATCCTAATCATGATTCAATAAACTAAACATGATTAATTAACCTAACCATGATTACTTAACCTAATCATGATTAACTAACCTAACCAAGCTTAATTAACACTAATCTATGATTAACTAAAACTAATCCTCATCAAGACTAATCTAACCACCCATAAGCGTAATTGACGGCCTAATCAACGATTAGGGAGTTAACTCATAGTTTTCGACTGTGGCGGGCTCGCGGCGACGGCGATGAAAACACAAACCAACCATGGCTTGAACAGAGTTCAACGACGGTGGTGACAATCCCTCCAAGCTCTCGGCCAAGAGGGGAGCTCGGCTTGGGTGGACGACAGCTTGGCTGGACACAGGGGAGCTGAGCAAAGCTAGTGGCCGCGGGGGTGAGCTGGTGGTGGTGCGGTGGAGTTATGGTGGGCTGAGGTTGCTGGATGCTGGACGAACGGGGACGAGCATGTGGGGCGGTGAGGTTGCTGTTGGTGTTGGCGGAACAGCTAGAGGTGGTGGATGATGGTGCGGCAAGAAGGAACAGAGCTGAACGTGGGGTGAGGACGGTGGTGGAATGAGCGGGTGGTGCTGTGGCTGTGTGGCGGTGGTAAAGGAGTTGCTGGTGGAGGATGTAGGATGGTGCGGCAGCAAGGAAATAAAGAAGAACAGAACCAGTGAAAGGAAAGAGGAGGCTGGCGGTAAGGAAAAGAAGAGGGAAATGAAGGGAAGAGAAGAATGCGTGAGGAAGAAATGGGTAGAAGAAATCAGCAGAGGTGGGGAAAGCTTTCACACGTGAGAGAGAGGGGGAGGAAGAATGGGAGAGTGAGAAAGAAAGAAAGGGATAGGCTAACCAATCAAAACCTTAGCAAAATATCTACACCATCATCACATGGCATCCAAAGTCTTCATGCTTGAAAAGTCCTAAGCTCATCCAATCACCATTTTTCCTGTAATTTCTCACAAACAAAGCCTTTTTAGGGTAGAAAAATCCTAATTTCTCATCCCATCTAAATTTCCTTTCCATTTTCTTTTTGTCCGAAAATTGTTTTTTCGCAAAATTTCGAACTCGTCGAAAATTCGCCGAAAGATGAGACGACATTAAATAAATCATGACACGCTCGAACTTCTGATTCCTAAAACCGAATTAAATTTCATGGTTAAAATCAGTCGAACGTGACCTTAGTACGATTTAATCTACCGGGTAGCTTTTAGGGTTTTAATGCGTTTGACCCGTGGTCGATAATTTTTTATCCACATTTGTGCATCTTCAAATCGTAGACGACCCTCGGTTGTCATATAATCGCGAGGGTTCAATTACGTGTTCCGAATATATTATTAATAGAAAATCAGTTTACTGCTGTTCGACGCGAATATCACAATTGTGCGGAACCACCCGCAATTCGACTATGAAATTTTATTGAATCGACTTTTATTCGTTCGCTAATCGATTTATAACAGTGTCATATTGACCCTTACTTATTATTATGGTCGAGCGGTCGATTTCCAATCAAATTCTCTAGTATGTCGCGTATATATCCCTTAACGGCCTCACCTAATAGATTAGTTAACTTGCGAGTGATCATTTCCGAGTAAAATAACCATAAGCGCGTCGATGAAATAACCATTTCATATATTCGAAACATGGGCCAATTTTCAGAATGTCACAGTAGAAATTCCTAATTCCTTTATAGGAGGACGTCTCACCGTCAATCTTCAAGTACAAAATCACCACCCACTTGTCGATGGCAAATCAATGGCAAGGCTCGTGACTTGCCTTATGCATATGAAAACCTCTTAATCTTCTATGTGCTCTTGAGGATTAAAGACAAAAAGTTAGTGCATAAAAACAAGCTTTTCAAAGATTCATGGCTTACTACCATTTCGGTTCTAGAAGGATGCGTGCGACACGCAAGACTTGTTTATGCACCAAGTGACCCAATGCAAACATATGTTCAAAATGATGCAAGGACTCAACAACTAATATCAAACAAACCCAACTTTTGCAAGCATCAATTCAAACACCACACATGTATCAGTCAAGAACCACACATGGATTTCCAATTTATTTCAATCACTTTTAGTTAATCGAAATTCATTGACTCTTTCGTTATCAAACAAGCATCGGTCCCCTTCTTGGCAACTGGTATCATCTTGATCTTATTATCAGGACGGCATCCTAGACGACTCCCATGCATTGACCTCACCCGAGCAGGCATTGTCCATAATCTCAATATTAGGATGGCATCTGGGGTTTTACCCTAGGCAACGACCCGACATTCCTCAACGTCGGCGATAAAAGTCCATCGTGTGTTCATGTATATCAAGCATTAATTAATTCATTTTATCTTGAATCTTTAACCAAATGTAAAGGCTTGAAGGCGTGCCATGCAAAGTGAATCATTAACTTTTATGCCCTATTAAACTAGACTCATGCTGAATGCAATTCGGGCTCATGGTCTTGACTTGGAATTGTTCGCTCCCGATTTAGCATCGACCCGATGCTTGCCTCAAGTAACGACAAGCCTCAATGTTGTCCCGAAACCAAGCGTGAATCGTGCGCCCACCTCAGCACACGTCTAAAGTCGCCGAGACCTTTCCTCGACATTCAGGTGTGCTTGACACTCATGCGAGACCATGAATTTACTTGATACAACAACAAACATATGGAAACATAACAAGCATAATAATACAAGCCAAAGCAAGTAAATGATGACAAGATCCTAAAATCGATACATGTAGTACATCACCCCATCAAAGAGTTAGGAAATTCCACTTACAATTTTTTGGACCTAGCTCCAAGATGCTTCTTCGGGAAACGCTCGGCTCTTGGGCGGCTTTGAGGAGGAGAGCATCAAAGAAAGAAAGAAGAGGAAGAGGAGAGAAAATGGCTAATCCTTAAAATGTAAGGGTGGCTCTTATTTATAGGCCTCATCCTCTTAGATTTTTTATGCAAGCTCATGATTACACCTAGGAGGTGAGGTGACCTATCTATCCTCTTGAGTTGGCACCTATGTCCCTTGATGTTAACTTGTGATTGGTCCATCTATTGGCTTATTCTCCAAGGCTCAATTTACGTTCATAATTTGCCTATGGCCCTAGGAGACACAAAAGCCCTTTAGATGACTAATGTCCTTTTCTAATTAGTTGGGCCTTGCCTTGTTCACCAAGGCTATATTTTCAAGGTCATCGTAACCTAAAATTCTAGGGGACACCTAAGTATGGTGATTCATCCATGCCATTAATGAACTAAAGTCCAAAGTTATTAAATGAGGTCTAGATGTTTTTGCCAAGCTACTAGGAAGGCAAGTTTTCTCCTTCTCTCTTGAAGTGGGCATGTGGCTCTTAATGGATAGGATGGACTATGTCAAAAAGTCATGGAAGGTTCTAGAATTGTGAATTTGAGATATTATGGAAAGATGTCATAGAAGAGGTTGTTAGCTTGAGTGTACGTTATTTCTTGCTTTTGCTTGAGGACTAGCAAAATGTCAAGTTTGGGGTATTGATAACTCTATAAAAATAGAGTTATTTTACCTATTTTAGGCAACAATTATGGTACTTTAAGATGCAATATTTGTTAGAAAATATTTGGATTTCTTTCTACTTACCCAAATTTTCCTTATTTATGTAGAATAATGAGATATGGAGAAAATTAGGAAATAAGGGCAAAATGGAGGAAAGGAAAATTCTATAATTCAAGATTTCAAATCAAAAAGCAATTGCATTGCATTAGGATTCTTAAATATATCCTATAAATAGGATAATATAGACAGCTAGGTTTTTATTTTTAGATTGTTTTTCATTATTTTAAGTTTTTCTTGAGCATTCTGGAGAGAAAACAAAGTGGTGACAGAATTCTTATTCTTTTATTCAAGATGCTAGATTTAATTTATATTTCCGTTTCTTTTTCTACTATATTCTAATTTTCTTTTGTTAGGGCTACAATGTAGCCTAATTATAGTGATATAAATTTTATGATTTTTATGCGTGCAAGTGATTTATTCATGTGAGTTATATATTATCGTGCTTAATATTTTTAAGTGACTGTTCACCACTTGAATGATTTGATTTGCATGTTTGAGATTGAGAAGTGATAATATGCAATTGTTCCTTATGATATGTAACTATGAATTAACGTGGATAGACATATACCATGTTATTTGTGTAGCTTTCAATGATAAGGTGATTCAAAAGACTCATTATAAACCGAGAATTTTCATAGATCTTAATGCACTTATGTTTATATAATGATTAATAAACTAAATTGGTTTACTATATGTAGAGATAGGATAGTAAATAGATTAGAAAATTCAGCTATCACATGTTTCGTTATCTGATTAATTTATTGCATTTAGTCTCTAAATTTTGCTTTTAAGGTTTTTCTTTTTAATTTATTCTTAATTCTATTTTGATTTGTTAGATAAATTTTAGAATTAATCTATTTTCAATATTTAATTAGTTTATTAACTATCAATCTTCGTGGAATGATACTCTTTCTCATCATTATATTACTTGTTCGACACATTCACTTGCATTTAGAATTTTACGAACAATGGTGTTAAATAGTGATTATGATGTTATAGTGTTAATGTTAATTGTTGTTTTTCTTTAATCATATCTTCTAATAATGTCAAGATTGATGTAAGTACTTGGCATACTAAACTAAGTCATATTGGGTTACAAAAAATGAAACAATTAGCAAGAGAATGCCTTTTAGGGTCATTCACTAATGTTGATCTGCCCGTATGTAAATATTATCTAGCCGAAAAAAACAATTAGAAAACCATTTAGTAAAGGAGCCAAAGCCAAACTTCTAATGCAACTCATACATTTTGACATTTGTAATTCATTGAATATGAAGGGGACGCATGGAGTCTCATATTTCATCACTTTTATAGATGAGTTCACGCGTTTTCGTTATGTTTTTTTGATCTTCCATAAGTCCGAAGTATTGGATTATTTTAGACGATATATAGTTTTGGTAGAGAATCCATTGAACAAAACAATAAAGCCATTAAGAACTAATCGTGGACGTGAGTATCTATTTGAGTAATTCAAGACTCTTTGTGATGAAAAGGGAATTGTAAAACAATTGACTATTTCAAGTACTCCATAACAAAAATTGGGTTGCTTGGAGAAAGAATATGGCCATATTGGAGATTGTTAGGTCTATGATAGCGCATGCAAATCTACCTATCTCATATTTAGGAGATACTTTATTGATTGCCACCTATATATTTTACAATATGTCCTTTAAATCAATCACCGTAACCCTTAAGTATTGTTGATTGGTAGAAAACCAGACTTAAGTAACCTATGATCTTGAGAGTGTGTAGTTAATGTTTATAATTCTTCCCATAAATATGGTAAATTAGGCCCTAGAATAAAGAAATATATCTTTATAAGATATTTCGAATACTCAAAAGAGTACAAGTTCATACGTGTTCATAGGTGAACAAGTTGATAGAAGTTTGGATCATATTTAAAATGTTTGCGACGATTGATCAGTTGTGCCCTTTGATGCACCCAAGCTAGCTTTGATAGCTAAATGTGCTCCGTAATATTGACAAAATTATGTCCCTTTTATCGAATCTTTTTTTGAAATAATGCATATTCTTGCCAATTGTCCATAAAATCTTTTTTGGGCATCACGTGAGTCATATATTGATTGTTTCACTGGCCATGAAATGCATGTGGATATGTTTGGCGCATGATGATTGAATAAGTGATCTATTGTTGGCTCACTCAATTGATTGATTGATTGAGAAATAAGGTCATGATGATTGAATAAGTAATCCATTTTTGACTCACTCAATTGGTTGATTGATTGAGAAATAAGGTCAAATGGCCAAGTGCATGCTTTCTTACACGCTTTACATGTGATTTTTACATGTATGATCTAGGTGCGATACATGATCACGTGTGTTACTTTGGGATGACATTTAGAACTCACGTTAGAGACTTTTAGCTTCAGTCACCGTACAAGAACACAAATGGTGGCTAGTAGCTATAACTCACATTACAATGAATGGGGTAGGCATCATAAGTAGGCCGTTGCATGTACAATCCAAAGGCCAACCTCGAGGCCATTCATGATTGAGTGGTGATCTTTTTAATGCCCTGAATGTTTTGTTTGGTTGCTTGCATTGTATATGTAAAACGTCCTCTTGAATTTCCAGTTTAGTTCTAGCAATAGACTAGAATTGAAATAGGTCCGTGCAGATGGCGATCCCGAGGACTCGAAGACAATGAATGGTCAATGTCCAATCCGACCTAACCATTTTTACTATTCATTCCCCGACATATGTCTTGGGTTTTTCATGCGTTAAATAAATATCCGACGAGTTGCGGATTTATTTTCTTGCATTTAAAATCGTATGGGTGGGCTTTACTTGTTTTTACTAAACTGCTTTGGTTGTTTACTTTTACGCATTTTTTTTTCAATTAATTGTCTATTTTGTTATTGTTCCCATTAGAATAGAGTGGAATGGCACGAACGAATCATCCATGCATGATTACCTTTACCTCGTAAATTTGCATGAAAAAGTAAAAGGAGATGCATGATCATGTCAGATGACACATCGACTATTAGGTATTGAAATGGCGCTAATAGCAACATTAGCATAACCCAGGTCCCCAAACTCTAGATCTCTAGTTGCGTAGGTATCGAGGGATTACTCCCAACTCTCGATTGGGCACTTTAGCCAACCCTAAAAAATGAGGCTAGTGGTGACTCCTAGATACCATTTAGCTTGTTTAAATAAAACTTTAAAATGATTTTACCCTCAACGTGAGGTACGCATTTTGGAAAAGCTCATGGCTATGATTGTAAGCTTAAGTGGCTGCGACTCCAACAAAAAGATGAGGTGACAATATCTTGTTAGGGGGAAGTATATTAAATGAACTTTTATAATGAAATACCTCTAAACTTTATCTTTACGCCTTTTTGCCAAAAATAGCATCGAGGTCAAGTCACGATAAACCCTCCTGCCACGCGAGGTGCGAGCTTGGGAGAGCTCAGACCATGATTAAGAGAACTCGTGGTACCGATCCCAAAGGATGAGGTGATGGCATCATTGGAGTTACATGTTGTGAGGACACTCTCGTGGTTAACCACGTATAAACCTTACGTTTACGTTGTTGCTCGCTAATGTGGTTGCCGAGGTCGGGTTGCGACATATGGTATCTAATTATCATGCAATTCCAATTAATTCTTTTTGAGTTATTCTTTCTAACGAAAGCCAAATTATTCTATTCTAACCTAGGGTAGATATGTATGACTCATTATTCTAATGACATTGACATATAATTTAAATGACCTAACTCTAATGACAATTAAATGAACTATTTTAACATGGCATGCAATTTTAATTGAAATTCTCTAAACATGCAACCACTAAATGACATGGCATTGATATAGTGGCATGATGATAAAGCATAGTATGATGTCATTGCTTTGACATCCTGGATTTTACAATTCTGCTTTCAATTAAATTAATTGGGCATTTTATCGATGCGCCTATAGTGTTGTTCTCAGAGCTGATTACTCCTGAGATAACTAGACTAACTGAGGAAGTCATTAAGGAATTTTAATGCAATAGACTTGAGGATTCGACCAAGAATCGACTACTTGACCGTGCTCATCTGCAGAGATCGTTGCAGCACAGATATAAGTCGATTGGAAATCATAAATAGGTCGGTTCGACTGAGATGTGTGGTTAAACATGGGTTATTCCACCAAATTGAGAAATTCTCGTTGATCGGCACTAGATTGATTTTTCTATCGTTTTGGTACTTTGTGTCCATATTTGAATCCTCGAGATTTTCACGACAACCGAGAGTCGCCAATGTGTTGAAGAGGTTCATTGTGGCTCGAAGAAAATCGACCATGGGTCATTTGCACTAAAAATTTATGAAAGCTACCGGGTAGACTAGGTCACGCTAAAAACGCGCCAGAGTGAAATTAACCGCGAAATTGAATCTGATTTTCAGAAATTGAAAGTTCTGTCATTTCACAAATCATTTTAGGAACGTCGACTCAGTCTCCGAAGATTTTTCTGCAAATCGAGACTTTTTGGGAAAAAGTCGTCATAGGGCCGTTTTTGTACAGGAAATGTCAGAGACCATTTTTGATCGCGCAATTAGGAAGCAAGATGGTTCGATTGGTGAGGAAAATACCAATTTGATTGTTGACTCAGTATTAGAATTTATTGAAGCCGAATTGGATGGATTCGAAGAGGAATTTAGAGTCCATTTGAGAGAAACCATTGCAAATTCGTGTACCCCCCTTGCCTATACTTTTGGACCTTTTCATTGGCTTCCTGAGGAAGATTGTGGGCTGAAGATTGGAGTGGAAGCCAGCTTGGGTGTGGTGGAGCCCTCAAGGAGACAATTTGGGAGAAAATAAGGCTAGTGGCCCCCCTTGCTCCCTCCCTCTCTCCTTCCTCCCTCTGCCATCGAGAGTCTCCCCCTTCTTCTTCATTTTCTGTTTTTGGAGCTCAGCATTTCAGAGCAGCCGAACCAGAAGCCTCCTGCACCGTTGAGCCACCGTCGGAACGCTGTCGCCTCGCCGCTCGCTGTCCCCATGTACTAGCCAGCCCGCCGCACCTCACCATTGTCCAGCCGCGTCGTCTTCGCCGTTCTCACCTCCAACAAGCTGCCGAGGATGCCTAAGCCATCACCAAAGCCGCCAAAGCTCTCATCGCCGCCGTCTGGACCCGGTTCGGTCCCCTCTGTCCACCTCAGCCCGTTGTCGCCTCAACCTGCTCTTATTTCAGCCTTTTGCGGCCCTGGACAGCAACTGAAGTTGTGGGTTTTTCAACCACTGGTCAACCCGTTTTGGAGGTGTTCCCGACCCCGGTTGGCGGTCCTCCTTTGGATTTTGTCGAGCTCCTCCCCGTCCCGGTCGTTTTGAATTGAGCGATTCGTCCATCAAGCAAGTTTAACTCACTAATCCTTGCTTAGTAAGTTAATGACGTTTAAGGGTTGATTAGTTTAGACTAAGCTAGGATTAGGTGGATAGTTAGAACGATTTAGTGAATTAGTCACTTATCGATGCATGTTAGGTGGTTAGAGTAATGTAGTTAGAGCCTAGACAAGCTCTAGTATTTAACTAGAGTGGTTCGGTAATTTTCCGAGCCAGTCTTGGCTTCCAATTAGGTTTTACGGGCCTAAGTTCTATTTATTGGCATTTATTTATTATTTTTCGTAATTATTTAATTAATTAATTAATTTTGGGAAATTAAACCGAGATAGCTGGTGACCCGAATTTTATGCTGATTGCAATGGTGTGATCTGTTTATTTAATTAAGTTCTAATTTGTGCTGATTGAGGGTGATTTATGGTTGGGGGTATTTTATCCTAGAATTAATTAATTTAGGTAATTAATTAGAAAATCACCGGGCGTCGGTTTACAGCGCCAAAAATATGTTTGTGGGCTGTTGAAACTAGTGGGATTTTCAAGGGTGAAAATATTATATTTTGGCTAAGGCTGACCGTGTACCCACACACGATAATTTTTATCGGGTATGATAAAAATGGTATTTTGGTCAGCTTCTGGTGAGCAATAAATTATCAGCTTTGAGCGAGCAATAAATTATCAGCTTTGGGCGAGCAATAAATTATCAGTTTTGGGCGAGCTATACTATCTATCTTCAGCTTAGGGTGAGCAGTCATGATTTGATAGGACCTTATAGATAGTATTGAATGGGCCGACTATGGGAAGGTCGTGATGACATGTAATCGACTAAGTCGATTGATCGATAGTTCGATCCGATTGAATTGATGTGATTTGTGTATCTATGAGATAGATTGACTTGCAGGAGGAGACTAAGGCCAAGGTAAGTCCTCCGACCTATGTTGTGCTTAGGCAGCCCTCAAGGCGTATTTTCTTCCTAGTCGGGTCTTAGAGGGTAGAACTCGCTGAGACGTCGTCTCACCCCGTTGTGGAATAACATTTCAGGTCCTTAGATGGTAGCTATTGAGTTTTTTGGACGACCTAAGAAAGTGACAGAGCAAACCTCTTATATTCCGATGAATCAGGGCCTTAAGGGTTGGGACTATGAGCTAGTAAGGTCCATAGTCTGGGTTGATGCGGGTCTCAACCATAAGGTGCCCCATCGATACCGATCATGGTATCGCTAGGCTCAAGATGGCTAGAGAGAGGGTCCTATTCCGGAATCTGAGATTCTTCTGTACGCTCTGGAGGTCGCTTTTGGGAAGGGCACAGCTGATCCTCCTCAAGACTCAATCATAGATGCAGTAGACCCGACTCTTGCGGTACCAGAGTTCCCGATACAGTTTGCTGAACGCTCCAGCTGGATTGTAGAGAAAGGTGAAATCATGGAGGATGATGAAGAGGAGGAAGATGACCCGTAGTGCTGTGAAACCCCCACCTTTGTTTTTAGACTTGTTTTCCTTAAACTGGCTCGTATTATATATGACATGATTGGTATGTTATGTATATATAAGTGTGATGTTGGTTTTCAAAATATGGCCCTACTTTCCTATCCCATTGTGTTATTGTCTGGGGATTATTTATCTGCTTCCGCATGTGCATTAAAATGAAGGGATCAGCGATGCGTCTTGGAACGTCGCTATTTAATCGACCAGTGAGGGATGGACGCGCGCTCGAGGATTGGGGCGTGACAATTGCACATATGAATGACATGGGATATGACGTGGTAATGACACCTCATCATAT
The DNA here is from genome assembly GCA_014182375.1 of Eucalyptus virginea. NCBI lineage: Eukaryota > Viridiplantae > Streptophyta > Magnoliopsida > Myrtales > Myrtaceae > Eucalyptus > Eucalyptus virginea. The sequence goes on along the minus strand of CM024515.1, from coordinate 18,423,724 downwards.
ATCAGCCCATGATATGGAGACTATTTATGACCTTAAAATCTTAATTGACCAAAATAGAACCAAGTCCTCGATTATCTAAGGACAAAAAAATTAAGTCTGCTTTTGCATTATGAAAAACTTATCAAAATGGAGACAATCTGTATGGAATAATTACATGCCCTTAAAGTATCTCACATCACAGCATATTGCCCAAAAAAGGACTCTAGAGATTTAGATATCAGATTTGCATGTACTTTATATGGTATGGCCTCACCTTCTTAATTTGCAGTGGTGATTGTACTGCCTATATATACGTAGGGATTTTGTGTAATTTCATACAACCAGTTGCACTATCTCATCTCATCGTAGCTTAAAGAAAAGTGAGAAGAGGTCACAAACATGGCTTTCGGAAGAGTTTCTTCATCCGTAGTCATTCTTTGCCTGATATCTCTCTGCTTCGCAGGTATGCCTTAGCATGAGAAAAGGAAAATACAAATGCCATCACTTTCGTACTTCCATACGGTGCTCATTTGAGAGCAATGGCTTTTCAATCGATTATTTGAGTACTATGACTTTCGTATGGCCCTCACTTGGCATTCGCAATGAACATTTATTTTTTGACAAAGTATGACACTTAAGTGATCGTTTAAAAATTTATTATAGTACTCAAGTGAGCGTCGTACAATGATGATTCACTTTGAAGTTAGACTATCTTAACTTAGTGAACAACTTGAAGTCTATAGACCGCTCGCTATGGGGAGACTGTGCGCTTCCGTGGGCTCTTGCTTCTTTTCTCTAATTTGGAGATGGTTCATTGCAATAGGGCCTCTAATAATGTAGCTGATTGGATTGTGAAGTCCTATAACAAAAAGCCCTCCCCCGTAAGTGGTTGACAAGCCCTCCGCAGGCCCTTTGGGACATGCTTCGTTTTGACACTTTGCTAGTGGGTTTTGTTTCTGCAAGCTTTAAAATGTATAGATGGAGTTTAAACCCAATAATAATAAAAAATAAAAAAAATAAACGCCGTACGAAATATACAGCACTTTCGTTGTCCTTATACCATTTAGCTTCGTTAGACTTTATCGAGAAATTCAATCAAATCCAGTTAGACTTTGCCATCAGAAAATTGAAAGGACACAAGGATGAACAGGAAGCAGAGAGTATCAAAATTCAAATGCAAACGTTATTTGACATCCTCTTTTTTGTGCAAATCATGTGGAGGTGCTATGCGATTGGGGAAATTATGCCTACATTAGCTAGATTTTTCAAATTATGCCCCATCATTGTGCTATGACATACGGATGTGGAAAGAATTTCCTCAACTTGAATATTCTAAATTGAAACACCGTGTCTATCATCTATATTGTATCTCACATTGTTCACTGAAATTTTGCTGAATTTTGGTGCATCTCAGGAACATCAGTTGCGTGGGTTTTGGACATAGGGTCGTGTTCGATGTTCCCGAATTGCAACCAGACTTGCACCCAACAATTCGGTGGACAAGTGACAGGAGAGTGCCGGGCCAAAGGACCCGGAAATTTTCATTGTTATTGCACACATCCTTAGATGAAATTACATAATATCGAGCCATGTCATACTGTTTGTTATCATGGATTCGATTTTTATGAATAAAATTCCATTTTCGTATAACTTTTGTCGAGGAACGATGGATATTTGGTGCAAGTTCAATCATCGCCTCACATGCTTACCCTCCTCTGTTTCTTTTTCTCTTTTTTTGCTCTTTTTCAAATTGGTAGATATTACAAACTTTGCGAGATTAAAATTTGCGCATGATATTGCTGATATATAATCTATAGTTGTAAAAGTTAACTTGGGATTCTATGAGCTCCTCTTCCCGCAATTTTTTACTATTCTCGTGATTGACCTCAAGAATAATGAAATTCATTGGAGGCGAAACTTTTAGTTCAATCATTCCAAGATCAATTTCATAAATGAGAACTTTTAAAGATTTGTGATCTTCGAAAATGTAAAGATTGTTACGTTGTTTCCATTTCGATGCTAGCATGAACATAGAATTACAATTATCTGCAATCGTGGATGTTCAATGAACAAGGCCAAGTCGACTCTTGCATGGGCTCGCGAACAAGTCCTTTCATGCTTCTCGATGGAATGATTATTCGCCCTCTAAATAACAAGCATATTGATGTCATCTGGTTCTACATAGTTGTTAGCCTTTCTTCAACAGACGAATAGGAAAATGTTACCAACGTCTGGCATGAGAAATACAGTGAAAAGAATATATAAACACGTAGAGAAAGAGAACAATGTAAAATACGAATATTCGATCTATTTTTTTAAATTTATGAATTCCAATTCTACAAAATTGGAGGAGAGATTTTATAAGTCAATCTCTAATTATCTTTTTAACTTAAAAATAACGAATTATATCGTCGGTCGGCTGGGGTTGCCAGCCCATGGCCAGTGGTGTCACGCCCCGATCCTCGAGCGCGTGCCCATCCCTCAGTGGTCGATAAAATTTTGCGACTTCCCAGGACGAGTCGCCGACCCTTTCAATTTTATTGTACATGCGGAAGCGAATAACAAATCCCCTAACAGTAACCATCTCGGGATAGAAAAGCAGGACATCGGATTTCCAAACAAAACATGCTAATAAAGACCAATTGAGTCATAACAAAAGTCTACCAACACAAGACTTCAAAAGACCGACTTTCAAAAGGAATTGCCCTACGACATACTAGTCGGACGCATACGCCGATCCTTTGGACTCCACCTCCACAGACTCGGGGCTTTGGTCCCCCATGACCACCTTCTAAGGACCTGAAAATGGTTATACAATAACCAGTGAGACAATGTCTCAATAAGTCCACTCTCTAAACCGTGATTAGGAGGGTAATACGCCTAAGACGTCTTAATCACACCATCGTACAATCATAGAGGCTTACCTTGATCTCAGTTCATTCCTGCAAGTCAACATAGTTCATATCACAATCATGTGCATTTAGCAAATTCACACACCAATTTGGAACGTCCAAACCAATCATTACTCATACGAGCAAAAATCACAATTTCATCACTACTAACATGAGCAAGAGCTATTGATACACATCAAAGCCAAAATCATAATTAAATCACTGCTCACACAAGCTAGGACTACCAATACAAATCAAAGCAAGAATTACCGACACACACCGGTCCATCAATTCAACTCAACATGCATTCCAATTAATTAACTATTACTATCTACACGAGTAGTTTTATCCGACACACGCCGAGGAAGCATAATAACTACCGACACACGCCGGGGTTAAATAATAAATACTAACATACGCCATGGACGAATAATAATTACTGACACACGTCAAGGAAGAATAATAATTACTGATACACGCCGGGAACGACTAATAACTACCGCTACACGCCGGAAACGACTAATAATTTCTGACACAAGCCGGGGTTAAATAATAACTACCGACACACGCCGGGAAAGACTAATAACTATTAACGTCCACCAACACACGCTGGGGATGGATTCTCTTAACTTTCACACAATCATCAAGCATAATCTCTAGGCATGGCACCAACCAACCTTATATCATCAAATGTGCAACTTCCAGCACTCAAAACACCAAGACCCATCACAAAATCATAACCGGCCCTAACCGGCAGAATAGGCCCACTCGCACGTCTCCAAGTTTAAATCCAAAAACCAAATAAAACGAGTTCGGAAAATTCCCAAATTTTAGTATGTTGTAAAGGACACATAAACGAACATTTTTCATAAGACACCTTAACTCAGATCCTTCTAGATTCGGCCCAGTAAATCGCTCAATCCAGCACCAAAAACTGTGTCTATTTCCATAAAGTCTATTTTCCAAAATCAATTTGGTTCGAGATCCAAAGCATGTCCATTTGATCTGAAATGTGACTATGTTAAATTAGAAGATGTGACAAATAACTTTTGTGAAGAAACCATTTTAAAATTCGAACTCTAAGAGTTGATAAAAACCCATCGAATCCTAAAAGGTCACCAATTCCAGCAAAAACTAAGGCTCTGTTTGAAAATGACGGAGCCGATATCTGCTTGTTTTAACTTCCTAAAAATCTTGAGAAACAAAGATGTTGTAGCTGAGGATGTCTAAAACATTTCTCAAGAAGACATCAACCTCAAATTCATAGCCCATTTCGGTCCACAAAAATGGCAAATGGCGAGGGTCCAGAGATCCGAACTGCAAGAATTCTACTGGATTCGACTAATCCATCATCAACGGTACTAATCTCACTAATTAAGTTACACTAATCCATTCTAAGGCTAATCTAACCATCCTAGCTTATCACTAATCAATACTTAAGCTAATCTAAACAACCCTTAAGCATAATTAACCTACTAAGTAAGGTTTAGTGAGCAAACTCACTTGTTCGGCGAACCGGTCGGTTCAAATCGACGGGAACGCAACGAGGGATGATCCTCTCCAAAGCGGGCCTAACTTTCGGGGTCCGGGCGGGCCAAAACGGGCCAAGATAGCTGCTAGAAACCCATAAATTCCAGCTGCTGTCCGGGGCCGAAAAAGGTTGAAACAAGAGCCGATTGAGGCGACAACGAACTGAGGTGAACCGAGGAGGCCAAACCGGGTCCAAGCAAGCTCCACGGCGCTCCAGTGACGTCACATAGCGGTTGAACAACCCTGGCATGGCCTGAGGCAGCGGCTGGAACGTTAGATAGGCGGCTAGAGCACGGGGTCGCATGGGCACGCGCACGGCGGGTGGTGTAGCGAACTGCAACAGGTGGCGCGTGTGGCGGGGGTGGCTGGTTCGAACGGCCTCCTTACTGGTTTTCCTCTAGAAATCTGAAGCTTACAAGGCACAACCATGAAGACAGTGTGGCATCCCAAAACTCAAAGTCAAGTTATAAGGTGTGTTAAAGCCTTTAATTAGGTAATGAAATTACCTATGGTTTAATGCTTTAGCCATTAGTCTTTTTTAAGATTAGGTGATTGGTGTTTATGTTCATGAGATTTTAAATATTGTAGATTAATAATGATAATCTATGCTTGGCCATACACCTTATGAATTAAATAAAAATGTCACAACACTTTGGCCATGTAGAATTTAGTAATTTAATTCTTAAAATGGGAAAAAGTTAATTTTATTTGGTTGGGCCTTAGGCCCATTGGCCGAAGCCTTGATGGGCCAAGCTAGTCGGCCCAATTAGGCCCACTAAAGGGGGCTGTCGACCAGCCCAAGAGGAGGCCCAAGAGTGGCCGGCCCAAGCCCAAAAGCCCAAGCCCATTATGCATGCATTAAGACAAGTGGCAAGAGGTCTTCATGCATTGGCTTAGAGAAGGATGGCATGCATTGGTTAAGTGAAAGGCAAACAATGATTGCTAATGATTAGGAAATGGGGGGATAAAAGAGAAGGGAAGGAGAGAGAGTGGCCGGTTACTTCATTCGGCCAAGAGAGTGAGAGAGAGAGAGAGATTTCGAGAGAAAGAGGGAGAGTGGCCGAGAGAGAGGAGGAGCCGAGGAGGAGGAGTCGCCGTCCGTCCGCCGTGATCGCCGCCATGTGTCGTCGTCCGTCCGGTCTAGAGGCAAGTTGGAGTCCTCTAGCTGCTCTTGCATGTGTGTGTGTTACATGTATGTCGAATTTTGGGTGATTAGGAGAGGAAAACCGAAGTATGGATGGCTTGTTCTTGAGTGGTGTTGCTGTTTTCGCTTGAACAGTTTGAGTCAGAATGTTGTGTGAGCTTGCATGTATGTTTATAGTTCGATTTTGGCTTTGATCTCTGCATTAAAGTTGTAGATAACATCTTAAACTACAACATACTAAAATTTGGTGGAAAATGATGGAGATTTGAGGGGTCAAACTCTCATTCTACGGAGACCTCAGATCTGGAACGATTTCACTGACCTTTTGATGGATTTGTGGTTGAATGTTGATTTGTGCTAAGAATCTCTCTTCGATTTCTTCATGAAAGTTGTAGGGGACATTTTAAAATACAACATACTCAAATTTGAAGCAAAATGAACAAGTATAACCTAGTAAATCGACTAGATCTTGAAGACGGTAATTCTGGAGATGTATTACAGGACACCCGAGACTTCATGGACCTAAATGACGACTATAATCTGGTTATTTGACTTAGATCTCTTCATGAAACTTGTAGAGAACATCGTTATGTAAAACATATCCAACTTTCAGAGGAAACGAAGAAGAATAGGTAGGTGAAAACTCAGTATTTCGGAGAAGCATGTACTGGACGATTCGGTGTTGGATCCAGAAGCTTCGTGTGACTGTAGAAAATAATCTAGAGAGAATCTGACTTGGAAGTATTCATTGAAAAATGTACATAAATGTCTTGGCTATAACTTGGTAAAATTTCGTAATTTTTGGAGGTCGTATGGATATTTTAATCGAATTTCTTCGGAGACTGTGCATTCTGGTTTCATCCGAAAATTACATGCTATTTTGTGTGGATTATGGATTTGTGTGGAATTTCTCATTGGCCGTGTATTTTGCATGAAATCATTATCCTATTGTATTATTTATTACTTGCCTTAATTTTATGATTTTTGAGATTATATAAATAATTAAATTTAATATTTTTGAAAATGGCATAAGCTGGAATTTAAATAAATGTAAAAAGGGCATGATAAATGGATTATTTTAATTGGCATAAATTCCAAGAATTTTATTTTATAAATAATTGCACCATGTAGTATGTGTGATGAGGTCTTGATGTATGCATTGAGATGCATGTGTGAATTCAATGTTGAACATGATTTTTGGTTGCCATTGCATCATATGCCATGCTAAATTAAGACCGAAATTGGTGAACATGGATAATGTTAAATGAGGAGATTGTTGTGGCGGATGATGATGCCCGGAATGTATTGAGATACATTGCCGGATGGCCCTGGGAGATTTAGGATGCCCGGAATGTGGGGGGCCGAAAGCCCTGTCAGAGGTCTTTGCCCGAGGGGAATGCCTCGCGATGCCAGGATTGGGGTGCGGGATGCCCGGCCAGGGAGTGTAAATGCCGAAAGCCCTGTCGGAGGTCTTTGCTCGAGGGGAATGCCTCGTGATGCCAGTTGGGATGCGAGATGCCTAGAATGTGGGGGGGCCGGATGCTCGGTGGCCTGGAATGGCTGAATGCCGGAGGTTTTCTCGCATGGGATGCGAGTGTAAAATGTGAGATGAAATTGATGATCCGAGGAAGGGTGATGTGGTGATCAAATTGAAAGTTAAAAGTGGAAATTAAACCATGCATGATAGGACATGACATAATGATGATCACCCATGGCATGATGATATGCATGATATGATGATGATATATGATATGGCATGATGACATGCATGTATATGGGATATGATGATGTCATGATGATGATGACATGTGTGATATGATGATGCCATGATGATGATGACATGTGCATAATAGGATGATGATGACATGTGTGATATGATGATGTCATGATGATGATGACATGTGCATAATATGATGATGATGACATGTGTGATGTGATGATGTCATGATGATGATGACATGTGTGATAAGATGATGCCATGATGATGATGACATATGTATGGTATGATGGTGTCATGTATATGATGATGATGATATGTGTGTGATAAAATAATATCATGATAACGATGATATGAGTATGACATGATGATATACATGTATGTGTTATGATTGTGGTGATGATGCATGATAGAGTACGCCTGGCTTCAAGGTAAGTAATGCCTGCAATGCATGTATGACTTGTATGATGCATTGAGTGGTTATTGGATTCCTTTACCTGCTGAGTGGTTGTACTCACCCCTTTTGGGGACCAACATTTCAGATTAGCAGCATGCCGCTTCCTGCCGTCGCGCGGGGTGTATTTTACGGTTTACCATCCGACGTCGAGGTTGAGTGCGAGGAGTTCGGCTGTCCTTCTGTGCCTGGATTGACATATATTCGTGTGCGCTGTTTTGTCATATACGACATAGGCCTGGCTGGAGGCCCGATTGTCCAGGAGTTCGTCTCCGTCCACGTTCGTCGCGACGGGGTGATGAGAGGGATGTTGCCACCGCCACCGCCTGACGCACCGGATTGGGTGTGAGGCCTGTGCGTGACGCGTAGGAGCTGTTTTTTTTTTTTTTTGGGATAGTTAGCCGACACTGATGATGGGGGTTGTGCACGCGAGTTGTAGAGGGTCGAGGGTTCTTTTTGGGGTTTTAGGCCGGACATGGCTGAGTCCTGGCTTTCCTTTTGTTGTACCGACCCAAAAGAAGCCCCATCTTGAAAATATATGTAAGTAAAGTGTCGTGGCTTGTCTATAAAATCATGGTGATTAGTGGTGTGTATTTGTATCATGATTGGTAGGGGGAGAGATGGTGATGTTTTACTTTGCTTCCGCTGATGAGTCGTGCTGGGACCGTTTTATAAAAAAAAAAAAAATGTGTCTACTAATTACGACGCCTCTTCTAAGATGAAAGGTAATAAGGTGTAACATTGGCGCTTGTGGCGACCTACGAAGGGTTCGGGGTGTCACAGCCGCCCTTTTTGGTATTAGAGCGAATGGTTATAGATGGAGTGATAAGGAGCCTCATTTGGAAATTGAGTAACATGATGACAATGCACACCATAGGATATAAAACGAAATAATTGAATAACGGGTGATGAGAATTCACTCGTAGATCCCTAGTAGTTTATTTTGAGTTGCCTTTAGGTACCAGTAACATGTATATGTTACTTATGAAGTAGTAGTAGTCGCTTTGAATGGAGGCAGTGAGTCTCAGATTATTCCTGAGGCAATGGTTGGAAATTGTAGGAAAGTCATGGTGCGAGCTGGAAGTGCTCATCCATCGAGGGCTGAAGCCTCTGCTGCAAGGGCTGAACCCCGAATGGAAGACATCCTGCAGGCATTAGCCAATATTGGAAATCGATGGAAAGGCGGGCGCAAAGAACAGCCGGAGCGTAACGCCGTACTCAAGGACTAGTGGAGCAATTTCTGAAGCTGAAGCCACTTAAGTTTAATGGAATGGGAAGTCCCGAGGAGGCGGAGCAATGGATTGATGGGATGGAACGAATTTTCCTTTGTTGGACTGCACCGATCTTTGAGAAAATAGTTTTAGCAGAGTACCAGTTGGAGGGAAATGCAAAGTTTTGGTGGAGAGCTTCGAAGGACATAATCTTTCCACCAGGTATTGATGTTAACTGGGAGGAGTTTGTTAGAGCTTTTAATAGGAAGCATTTTTCTGACTGTGCTGAGGATAGGAAGATTACTGAATTTGTTCAGCTAGAACAAAAGGACCTGACAGTAGATCAGTATGAGGCTAGATTTTCTGAATTGTCTAGATATGCTCCTAGATTGATTGAGGATCAGGAGGAAAAGGCTAAGAGATTCCTGAAAGGATTGAGGGCTGATATTAGAAAGCAACTGGTGCCATTGAACATAAGAGACTATAATGAGATTTATGAAAGGGCGCAGTTAGTGGAGCAGGAGCTGTTGAGAGAACGGTCGGAGTTTAAGAAACCCTTGAATTTTAATGATGTGAGAAAGGGTAAGAGACCTTATTCTGGTCAAGGTCAGACTTGGAATGTGAAGAAGAAGAGTAACTTTGGGAATTTTGGAGGAGCAAGGAGTGGTCCGAGTATAGGGAAAGCACCCTATCAGCCTGGTGTTTGTCAAAAGTGTAATGGGCGCCACGGCCCAGGACCTTGTACTGGACGACCGAAATGTTTTGGTTGTGGACAAGTGGGTCATCTTAGGAGAAGTTGCCCACAAGAAAGGTCGCAAGTGAGTGTTGGCTCGGTGCTGTAGGGATATTAGAGTGCTGTTAGATCAAACCCACAAGGAAATCCTCAGAGACCACCTGTACAAGGAAGGGTGTATGCGATCACCCAAGAGGAAGCGGAAGCTTCCAAAAATGTTATATCAGGTACGATCTTTATCAATGGTGAAAAGGCATATGCATTGTTTGATACGGGTGCAACGCATTCATTTGTGTCTCGAAAGATATAGACGTTTGAATAAGATAGAAGTTATGCCTCTTGAGACGCCTCTTTGTGTTTCCACGCCTTTAAAGGATATGGTATTGTCTACGCCGGTGTGTGGAAATTGTAAGATATCAATGGGAGGAAAGGATATGGAAATAGACTTGGTTGTAATGGCTATGTATGATTTTGACGTTATCATAGGAATGGACCGGCTTCGTAAGTATCGGGCTAGAATGGATTGTTATAGAAGAGTGGTTCAATTCGTTTTACCCGATCGTCTAATTGTGAATTTTTAGGAGGTCGACCCATTTTCCGTAGCACTTATTTCGGCAAAGTAGAAGCTTGTAAGTTACTTGACAAAGGATGTCAAGGGTACCTAGCCATAGTTAGAGATTATGCAAGGGAGGAACCTAAACTTGAGGAAGTTCGTGTAGTTAACGAATTTCAAGATGTATTCCCTGAGGAATTGCCTGGATTGCCGCCAGAGCGGGAGATTGAATTTGAAATTGAATTAATGCCTGAACAGGACCAATATCCAAAGCCCCATATAGGATGGCCTTAGTTGAATTGAAGGAGTTGAAAGTGCAACTGCAGGAGTTGCTCGACAAAGAATTCGTTAGACCAAGTGCTTCACCTTGGGGTGCACCGGTCTTGTTTGTGAAAAAGAAAGATGGATCGATGCGCTTGTGTATTGACTATAGGCGGCTGAACCAGGTGACCATTAAGAATAAGTATCCTTTGCCTAGAATTGATGACCTGTTTGACCAACTCCGTGGAAGTTCGGTCTTCTCTAAGATTGACTTGAGGTCGGGATACCATCAGTTAAGAATTAAGAAGGAGGACATTCCTAAGACTGCGTTCAGGACTCGTTATGGACACTACGAGTTTCTTGTTATGCCATTTGGATTGACTAACGCGCCGGCTGCATTTATGGATCTGATGAATAGAATATTTCAGCCTTATTTAGATCAGTTTGTGATTGTTTTTATTGATGATATTCTGGTATATTCAAAAGGGCCTAAAGAGCATGAGCAACATTTGAGGATAGTTTTGCAGACCTTGAGAGAGCATAAGTTGTATGCTAAGTTTAGTAAGTGTGAGTTCTCTGGTTGGACCGGATAATATTTTTAGGGCATGTGGTGTCAGGAAAAGGAATTGCAGTAGACCCGGCAAAAGTTGAAATGGTAGTAAATTGGTCGAGACCAACGACACCCACTGAAATACGGAGTTTCTTAGGACTGGCTGGTTATTATAGGAGGTTCATTGAAGGATTTTCACGACTAGCATGACCTTTAACTAAATTGACCCGAAAGAATGTAAAATTTGAATGGAATGGGGAATGTGAAAGGAGTTTCCAGGAGCTAAAAAGGAAATTGACTTCAGCTCAAATTCTGACTATACCTACTGGACCTGATGGTTTCACAGTGTATAGTGATGCATCTCACAAAGGACTGGGATGTGTTCTGATGCAGCATGGCAAGGTTGTAGCCTATGCATCCAGACAATTGAAACCCCATGAGCTGAATTACCCGACGCATGATTTAGAACTAGCAGCTATAGTGTTTGCCTTGAAGATATGGAGACACTATTTGTATGGGGAGAAGTTTGAGATTTATACAGATCATAAGAGTTTGAAGTATCTGTTCTCACAAAAGGAGTTGAACATGAGACAAAGGAGGTGGATGGAGTTGTTGAAGGATTATGATTGTGAGATAAGATATCATCCAGGGAAAGCGAATAGAGTAGCGGATGCTCTTAGTCGTAAGTCGGCTATGGAGATGGCTAGTTTAAGGATGGCAGAATGGGAATTGTTAAAGTCTGTAGCAGACTCAGAATTTAAATTGGAAATGAATTGTCTTACTGGTATGCTTAGTGCATTAAGGATAGAACCCGAGATTATTCAGAAAATTAAAATCTTGCAAGAATCGACCTGAGATTTTGAAAGTGAAAGATACAGTATCTTTAGGAAAAAGATCGGAATTTCAAGTCTCTGATGATGGGATAGTAAGATGTCAAGGACGACTTTGTGTTCCCGACAATGAGGAATTAAGGAAGGAAATTCTGTCGGAGGCACATAAGAGTAGTTATAGTATCCACCCAGGTAGTACAAAGATGTACAGGAATTTGCGTCAGCAATTTTGGTGGAATGGTATGAAGGCTTATTTCAAGCCTACGTCCACTCTTCTGCACTGACAGCCCACTGGCTGCATTTCACTATGAACAGAGAGATGTTACAGCAATGCTTTCCCTTGATTTCACAGTGTAGAAGTTCTACCACACTTCCTCAAGGTATCACTAAGTATAGACTCTCTTCGTGTATACAATTTCGCTCAATATGAATCGACTAAAAATCAAGGAGCTTTCGACTGAATTTCTCTATCGTGCACACACTCGAACAACTAGAACGTCTTCCTTTATACTCCTTTATGCCATCATACCCGTTGGCACTTACCAAAGGAATTCTTCCAATCTTCCCGTTGGACGTAATCAATTAAGAAGATCATTCGAGCTATTAAAGGAACATGTCGATAGCCCATCAATCATGTTCGCCCATACAATCGGGATCTTGGTTTCAAGAATAGAACCTTCCAAGAATATCTCATCAATCATCGGATCTTCAAACGATCTTGATTTCAATAAAAGAACCGTTAAATCATATCCAACCAATAGATCTACTCCAATCGATAAGGCCAAATCCTTAACCAAAACACTTTAGCTTTGGATAGCCTTCGTCACTGGATTAGAAACTGTCAATGAGAATAGTCTTGAGTCTTGAGTCTTGAGTCTGGTGATCTGGAGGTCTTCAGACTCTAAATAGAAGGGTCTGCAAAGCTCCAGACTAGACTGATAGAAACGTTTTGTCAGCTTCAAAATATTCTATAAAGATTTCTCCAACAATCTCCCCCTTTTTGATGGTGACAAAACTTTTCGTAGATTTGAACAACTTTGACCCGCAAAACATTACTCAAGCAATATGGATATCTCATAAAGATTAACAACTTAACTAGACTCGCATCCACGAAAGTAGGTTAGTCTTTCATGAGAGTAAAGCCATACAATAACACTTGATATAAATGTAGTCAAATGCAAATCCACATCCAAACACCAAGTCACACTCAAGTCAAATATCCAAACAAACTAAAGTTAAAAAATTTCAAAGTCAAAGTTCAAAGTCCAAAGAAGTTCAAAGCTTGCATTTCTCCCTCTTTTTGTCATCATAAAAAAGGTGAGAAGAAGTCAAATTTGCTTGGGAATGCGCACAAGCTGGAAATCTCCCATAGACTGAACGATGCCTTCCAGCCTTTTCAAGTCTTCACGTAGATGAGCCACCTCTTCCCTTTTAGCATTGGCTTGAGATTGAAGAGCGAGGTCTTGTATCCGATCGTATTGGGTAATAGAAGAAGCTTGTCCCGCATTCTTCAAGACTTGAAGTTCGCACTCCAAAGCATACATTTGACCTTGCATTTCCGTAAGAAGGTCAAGTATTCGGCTAAAATCTGCTGTATTGTCGATGCACGACCTAAGCATTTGCTCTATCGGATGGCATAAATGCGGACGATGGAATCTGTATAATCGCGCAGATTTGGCGATGAAGCATCATGACCTTCCTTAGGCATTTGAGAAGCCCGAATATCTTCCTCGATCTCGCTGGTGAGGGACTTACACCTTCACCGGTGACGGAGGATATGGTGTAGTTCCTCCTGCTCTCCATCTCCCCTGTTTCTATGGCCTCGAGTTGGAGAAGAGTGTTTGTCATGCTCTTCTTCTTCTTGATTGCTCTCTCTCCTTCTTCGTCTTCAGACCTTTCTTTCACTCGCTCCTTCTTCTTCAACTTCTTTCTCCTCTTCTTTCTTTTTCTTTTGCTTCTTTCTCCTCTTCTTCTCTGTTCTCTTCTTCTTTTCCCTCTTCTTTTCCTCTGCTTCTTTCCTTTCTTCGTCAGTTCCGTTGATTTGGGAACGGAATGACCGAGCCTTTTCAACGCCAAAGCGTAAATAGTCGGTTCATCCTCTTCATCTTCATCCTCTAAGATAAGAGCTCTTTTCTTTTGGATGGAGCACCCATGGGCTCCTTCCCTTTTTCTTTTCAATGTAGAAGAGACTGGATGAGATTTGACCGGAGTTTCTCTTTAAACTTCTCTAATGCCTTGTCAAGTTCTTTCAGACGCATTTTGTCACCATTTTCAATCCTACCACCATTTTGTCGCACGGCCGAACACAAAGAATTTGTGGAGATTGAATATTCAAGTGTATGAAGATCTTTGACACAAGACCCGAGTAAGGCACTGGCCCTTGTCTTTCACCATTGCTCGTACATGTGGAAGAGAATGGTGTGAGGGAGAGAGAACTTTTTCCCTGCATTGATCGCGTACCTCAATTTTGCCTCAGAGTTAGACACGTCAGTCTTGGAAGTTGATTTTGGTCTGACACAGTTGATCACAATTTTGTGAAGCAAGATGTTGTTCGCATGCATCCTTGAGTAGGTAATTCTCCCTTCGTGCTCGTCTCGTAACAAGCTCCAAAGGTGGCACGAGCAATTGAAACCTTGACGGGTTGATATCTTCCTCGTTCAACCCCAATTACATCCGCCAACATATCCACATCTACCACAAAGTCTTGGTCTTGAACACTGAAAGATATTCTATTCGCATCCAAGAAGCTGAGATTTGAATAGAAATATGCAGTCAATTGAGCATAGCCTTCTGTGGTGTCGGAGCAAAATTGCTCAAGTTGAAGCAGACCGAACTTTTCCCTCAAGTTCACATTTATAGCATCCAGAAAGTCGAAATCAATGCTCCTAGGGTTTATCACCCCACGTTTCATCAATCGACAATGAGGAATTAAGGAAGGAAATTCTGTCGGAGGCACATAAGAGTAGTTATAGTATCCACCCAGGTAGTACAAAGATGTACAGGAATTTGCGTCAGCAATTTTGGTGGAATGGTATGAAGGCGAGATACGGCTGGTTGTTCCACATAAACTTCCTCTTGGATAAATCCATTTAGGAAAGCACTTTTGACGTCCATTTGGAATAACCCGAAATTCTTATAACAAGCAAAAGCAAGTAATAATCGAATTGCTTCTAACCTTGCTACTCGGTGCGTAAGTCTCATCATAGTCTATCCCTTCTTCTTGCGTATATCCTTTGGCCACGAGTCTTGCTTTGTTTTCATCGATAGAGCTTCTTCTATGCTTTTTGGTTCTATTTCAGAGATGAGAGCCACAGCACTAGACTCTTCGCGCCTTTTGGATCTGGTGCGAATTCCTTCATTAATGTCGCCAATAATGAGGTCTTTGGGATGGCTAGACTTATGCTTCCAGTTACTGGTTAATTTGTCGGGTTGATGATCACTTCCTTTATTTGAATCTTCACTATCAACTTGAAGCTAGTCTTCCAGAGTCTGGGATGCTTCTTGAGTTGTAAGCTTTGATGAGTCTCGGAGTGTGTTCAGATTCTTCATGATGAGTCCGACTCGGATTCATTTTGCATAGAATCTTGAAATTTGACATTCATTGATTCCTCCACGATTGACTCTTCTTGTTATAGACTCGTAGGCTTTGCTTGAGGTAGAATATCCAAGGAAGATGCCTTTCCGATCTTTCTTCAAACTTACCAACTCGATCTTTTGCATTTTTCAAGATAAAGCATTTGCAACCGAACACATGAAAGTATGAAACAATAGGCTTCTTACCTTTGAATAACTCATAAGGGGTTTTTTCTAGAATAGGCCTTAGAAAGACTCTATTGATGATATAGCACGTTGTTGAAATAGCTTCAGCCCAAAATCGTGAAGAGATCTTACTTTCAATTAAAAGAGTTCTAGCCATTTCTTGAAGAGATCTATTCTTTCTTTCCACAACTCCATTTTGCTGAGGAGTATATGGAGAGGAAAAACACATGCCGAAAGCCAGATTCATCACAACATTTTGTAAAATCTTGATTTTCAAATTCACCTCCATGGTCTGTTCTTATACTTGAGATAACACATCCCTTTTCATTTTGAACCTTTTTAGCAAATTTTTCAAAATACGAGAAGGTTTCGGACTTACTTGTAAGGAAATATACCCAAGTAAATCGGGAGTAATCATCCACAATTACTAGGCAATATTTCTTACCTCCAATGCTCTGGGTTCTGGTTGGTCCGAAGAGATCCATATGCAGCAGCTGCAGTACATGATTAGTGGAAACTTGATTTATTGGCTTAAATGAATTTTTTACCTGCTTTCCCAATATGCATAGTGTGCATAGATCGGACTTTTTGGTATGATAAATTGGGTAGACCACGAACAAGCGCTTTGTTGAAATTTTGGCTATTTGCTTCATATTGATGTGACCAAGCTCGTGCCATAAGCTTGCTTCGTCTTGAATTGAGATTAGACATTGCGAATCATCCGGTTTCACATCCAAGAGGTAGATATTTCCATGTCTTCGACCCATGAAAGATCGAGTAGAGTCTTTACCGGTTCCAGAACATATTCCTCTTGAAAGTAGATCTTAAAACCAAAATCATCACACGGTTGGTTTGACGATGCCGAGCAGATTATAATTGAGTCCTTCCACTAGGAAACATTACTTATTGTGAGATTTCCAATTTTCACAATTCCAAATCCCACAATTCTTCCTTTCTTGTCGCTTCCTCCAAATAAGACTTTTCCACCATTTACTTGAACGAGCTTTATAAAGCAATTTGAATCTCCCCGTCATATGTCTTGAGCATCCACTGTCCAGATACCACTTTACCTTTTTCTTGACGGAGACCTCAAATTCACTGTCTGAGTCTGATTCAGAGTTTGAGTCTGAGTCTGATTGTGCCATCAGATATAAATTGGCATATTCATCATCACTTTCTTCACACTCGTATCACTCCGGTGTTTCGGCTTTGAGAGCCTTTCGAGATTTTTCAGCTTTTCCTTTCTTCTTCTTTAGAAGAGGACAAGTTGGGTCTGATGTGTCCCTTTTTCTTACATTCAAAGCAAACTACATCTTTGTTTGATCCATCATCATCAACAGACTTGGTCTGTTGTCTTTGGAAGCTTTGTTTCTTTGAGTTGAACCTTCTTCCTTTTCTATTCAGCTTTCTGAATCTTCTTATCATGAGAGCAAGCTCCTCATCGTCCATATCATCTTCAGAATCTGTAACATCAGAATCATCATTTGATTTTAATGCAATGGATTTCTTACCTTTTGATCTTCATCTTCATTTATTCGTTCCACTTCATAAGATCAAGAGTTCCAACCAGCTCATCAACAGATAATGGCATGATTCTTTGCGTTTCTCTTATTGAGGTCTTTATGTGATTCCAATCCTTGAGAGTCCACGCGTAAGCTTGTTTACCTTCATGGGATCAGAAATTGGTTGACCTTGATTTTCAAGACCATTTACAATTTCTATAAAACGGCTAAACATGTCGCTATAGATTCTCTAGGTCTCATTTTGAAGGCTTCGTATTGACCGAGAAAAGCACGTTTCTCAATGTTTGACGTGCCGGCAAGTGAAAGCGGAACATCGTAAACCCGCAGGACTTTTGAGACCATTAGACATTCCGAGAATGGAAATGGGAACATATAACGATGGACTTTGTGCAAGGATTGCCAAGGACGTCAAGTAGTCATGACTCAATTTGGGTTATAGTGGATCATTTGACTAAATCGGCTCATTTCTTAGCGATTCGCATGGACTACCCAATGGATAAGTATGCGGACATGTATGTAAGTCAAGTGGTACGCTTACATGGTGTTCCAGTGACCATTACTTCAGATCGGGATTCGAGGTTTACTTCGAACTTTTGGCGAAGTCTTCAAATTGCATTAGGGACTAAGCTTCAGTTTAGTACTGCTTTTCATCCCCAGACAGATGGACAAACAGAAAGAGTAATCCAGATATTGGAGGATATGTTAAGGGCTTGTGTAATTGATTTCAAAGGAAATTGGGATGAAGATTGCATTTGGTGGAGTTTGCCTATAATAATAGTTTTCAGAAAAGTATAGGCATGGCTCCCTATGAAGCATTATATGGAAGGAGATGTAGGACTCCTGTCTGTTGGAATGAAGTAGGCAAGAGGAAATTGACAGAACCTGAACTGGTACAAGTTACCACTGAGGCTGTTGAAATTATCGAGAAAGACTTAAAACGGCTCGAGTAGGCAGAAAGACTACGCAGATAGGCGTAGAAGGCCTTTGGAATTTAGTGTAGGAGACCATGTATTCCTTAAGGTATCTCCAATGAAAGGGATATCTCGATTTGGGATGAAGGGTAAGTTAAGCCCTAGATTTGTTGGACCTTTTGAAATACTCGAGAGGATAGGGGATGTAGCTTATCGCTTAGCGCTACCTCCTAAGTTAGGAAATCTGCACGATGTGTTTCATGTATCGATGTTGAGGAAGTACCAGCCGGATCCTGGTCACATACTCAATCATGAAGCCATCAAAATGAATGAGAAAGTGAGATACATTGAAGAGCCTGTGCAGATATTGGATCGAAAGGAGCAAATTCTTAGGACTAAGAAGATCCCATTGGTTAAGGTATTATGGCGACATCATGATATGGAGGAAGCTGTTGGAGAAATCCTTCTGGAATATTTTGAAGCTGACAAAACGTTTCTATCAGTCTAGTCTGAAGTTTTGCAGACTCTTCTATTTAAAGTCTGAAGACCTCTTCGGCCGCCTCAAGACTCAAGACTCAAGACTATTCTCATTGACAGTTTATAATCTGTTGAAGAAGGCTATCCAGAACTAAGTGCTTTGTTGAGAATTTGGCCTTATCGACTGGAGAAGATCTCTTGGCTGGATATGATATAACGGATTCTTTTATTCGAAATCAAGATCGTTTGAAGATCCGATGATTGATGAAATATTCTTGGAAGGTTCTACTTTTGGAAACCAAGACCCTGATTATATGGGCGAGCAGGATTGATGGGCTATCGACATGTTCCTTTAATAGCTCGAATGATCTTCTTAATTGATTCTGTCCAACGGGAAGATTGGAAGAATTCCTTTCGTAAGTGCCAACGGGTATGATGGCATAAAGGAGTATAAAAGGAAGACGTTCCAGTTGTTCGAGTGTGTGCACGATAGAAAAATTCAGTACGAAACTCTCTGAAGCTCCTTGATTTTCAGTCAATTCGTTTATTGAGCGAAAACTTATATACAAAAGAGAGTCTATATTTAGTGATACCTTGAGGAAGTGTGGTAGAATATCTACCTTTGTAGAATCAAGGAAAGCATTGCTTTGTAACATCTCCTTTGTTCATAGTGAAATCCAGCCGGTAGGTAATCGGTGCGAAAGAGTGGACGTAGGCTTGAAATAAGCCGAACCACTATAATCCTTGTGTTCAATTTTCTCTTCCCTACTCTCTGTTTTACTTTGATCATCGTTTGCTCTGTTAACGAAAGAAGTGTCTCCTTTCTATTGTCTGCTTAGTATTGCGTTCATATCTCGAGAAATTATTTTTATACCTATTCACCCCCCTCTAGGTACTTATACTAGCTATATCAATTGGTATTAGAGCCTGTGTACTCACTTTGTTTGAAGTGTTTTACTTCAGAGTTAAAGATCCATGGCTAGTATGTTAGCTCCAGGGCTGGTGAAAGGGCAAAGCAATACCAGACCACCTTACTTTGATGGAAATGATTACAACATCTGGAAAAACAAAATGAAAGCGTTCCTTCGATCAAAGGATCCTCTGGAATGGGACGTTGTAGAAAAAGGAATCACTCCTAAAGTTGCATCTGTCTCAGAAAGAGGAAAAGAAACTGTTGAGTCAAGTGAAATGACTCAGGAAGAGATAATCAAGAGACAAGCTCTTGATGCAAAAGCTATTTATTCTTTATATTGTGCTTTGTCACCCTCGAAGATAAAGAATATCTTCTTGTGTTACAGCAAAAGAAGTCAGGGATAGGTTACATATCACCTATGAAGGAACTGATCGAGTGAAAGAGACCAGAATCAACATTCTTCTCGGTCAATATGAAGCCTTCAAAATGAAATTAGGAGAATCTATAACTGATATGTTTAGCCGTTTTACAGAAATCGTGAATGGTCTTGAAAATCAAGGTCAACCAATTTATGATCCCATGAAGGTAAACAAGCTACTGCGTGGACTCTCCAAGGATTGGAATCACATAAAGACCTCAATAAGAGAGACACAAAGAATTATGCCACTATCTGTCAATGAGTTGGTTGGAACTCTTCAGTCTTATGAAGTGGAACGAATCAATGAAGATGAAGATCCTAAAGGTAAGAAATCCATTGCATTAAAATCAAATAATGACTCTGATGTTACAGATTCTGAAGACGATATGGATGATGAGAAGCTTGCTCTCATGATAAGAAGATTAGAAAGCTGAACGAGAAAAGGAAGAAGGTTCAATTCAAAGAAACAAAGTTTTCAAAAAGCAAATGCAGACCAAGTCTGTTGATGATGATGAATCAAACAAAGATGTAGTTTGCTTTGAATGTAAGAAAAAGGGACACATCAGACCCAACTGTCCTCTTCTAAGGAAGAAGAAAGGAAAAGCTGAAAAGTCTCGAAAGGCTCTCAAAGCAGAAACCTGGAGTGATACAGAGTGTGAAGAAAGTGATGATGATTATGCCAATATATGTCTGATGGCACAATCAGACTCAGACTCAAACTCTGAAACAGACTCAGACAGTGAATTTGAGGTAAGTAATTTTAAAATCCCTGTTAAAGTTTCTAAATACATTGATGAGCTATGTTTTAGTCTTAAGACTTCTCTTAAAAGGATTTCCGAACTTAAAAAAGAAAACTCTGCTCTAAAACAATAGGAAAATGTTTTGAAAGAAAGAGTTAAATGTTTAGACATGAATGTTTTAACTCTTAAAGAAAGCGAAGATAATCTTTTAAAAGAAAATGCTTTTTTAAAGATTGACTCATCAAATATTTCAAAGAAATTTTCAATAGGATCTCGAGAAACTTGAGAAAATTCTTTCAGCACAAAGACCCTATTTCAATAAATCTGGTTTGGGGATGACAAAGCAGAAACTATTCCGTTAATTAATTTTCCTAAAGTAAAAGAAAGAATTAAGCAAAGACCCACAAGAGATGCTTACAAAAATCATTTCAAAAGGTTTTTATAAAACCAAGTAGGTCGAAATGCTCTCAGATGTTCAAAGTGCAATAGTGCAAATCATTTTGAAAAAGAATGTCCTATGGTTTGGAAACCTGCTAAGAAAGTATGGGCTAATACTGCATATTATACTAACACCAATGGACCCAAGAAAATATGGGTACCAAAGAAAGCTTGAGTCTCTTTTTTAAATGCAGGTCTCTATCAAGAAAAAGGTAAAGTGGTATCTGGACAGTGGATGCTCAAGACATATGACAGGAGATTCAAATTGCTTCATAAAGCTCGTTCAAGTAAATGGTAGAAAAGTCTCATTTGGAGGAAACAGCAAAGGGAGAATTGTGGGATTTGGAACTGTAAAAATTGGAAACCTCACAATAAACAATGTTTCCCTAGTGGAGGGACTCAATTACAATCTGCTCAGTATCAGCCAGCTGTGTGATACTGGTTTTAAAATCTACTTTCAAGAGGGAATATGTTTAGGAACCAGTAAAGACTCTACTCAGTCCTTCATGGGTCGAAGACATGGAAATATCTACCTCTTGGATGTGAAACCAGATGAATCGCAATGTCTAATCTCAATACAAGACGAAGCAAGCTTATGCCACAGAAAGCTTGGTCACATCAATATGAAGCAACTAGCCAAAATTTCAACAAAGAAGCTTGTTCTTGGTCTACCCAATTTATCATACCAAAAGTCTGATCTATGTACAGCATGCATATTGGGAAAGTAGGTAAGAAATTCATTTAAGCCAATAAATCAAGTTTCCACTAATCGTGTACTGCAGCTTCTGCATATGGATCTCTTCGGACCAACCAGAACTCAGAGCATTGGAGGTAAGAAATATTGCCTAGTAATTGTGGATGACTACTCACGATTTACTTGGGTATATTTCCTAGCAAGTAAGTCTGAAACCTTCTTGTATTTTGAAAAATTTGCCAAAAAGGTTCAAATTGAAAAAGGATGTGTTATCTCAAATATAAGAACAGACCATGGAGGTGAATTTGAAAATCAAGATTTTACAAAATTTTGTGATGAATCTGGCTTTCAGCATGTGTTCTCCTCTCCATATACTCCAGAGCAAAATGGAGTTGTGGAAAGAAAGAATAGATCTCTTCAAGAAATGGCTAGAACTCTTTTAATTGAAAGTAAGATCTCTTCACGATTTTGGGCTGAAGCAGTTTCAACAGCATGTTATATTATCAATAGAGTTTTTCTAAGGCCTATTCTAGAAAAAAACCCCTTATGAGTTATTCAAAGGAAAGAAGCCTATTGTTTCATATTTTCATGTGTTCGGATGCAAATGCTTTATATTGAAAAATGCAAAAGATCGAATTGGTAAGTTTGAAGAAAAATCAGACGAAGGCATCTTCCTTGGATATTCTACCTCAAGCAAAGCCTACAGAGTCTCTAACAAGAAGAGTCAATCTGTGGAGGAATCAATGAATGTCAAATTCCGAGATTCTATGCAAAATGAATCTAGTCAGACTCATCATGAAGAATCTGAACCTGCTCCAGACTCTTCAAAGTTTACAACTCAAGAAGCAACTCAGACTCTGGAAGACCAGCATCAAGTGGTTATTGAAGATTTAAATGAAGGAAGTGATCATCAACCCGACAAATCAACCAGTAACTGGAAGCATAAGTCCAGCCATCCCAAAGATCTCATTATTAGCGACATTAATGAAGGAATTCGCACAAGATCCAAAAGGCGCGAAGAGTCTAGTCTTTGTGGCTCTTATTTCGAAATAGAACCAAAAAGCATAGAAGAAGCTTTATCTGTGAAAGCTGCATTGAAGCTATGCAAGAAGAACTCAGACAGTTCAGCATTAATGATGTCTGGGAATTGACATCTAAACCAAAAGGTAAAACTATTATTGGAGCTAAATGGGTTTTCAGGAACAAGATGAATGAGAAAGGAAAAGTCGTAAGAAACAAAGCAAGACTCGTGGCCAAGGGATATACGCAAGAAGAAGGGATAGATTATGATGAGACTTACGCACCAGTAGCAAGGTTAGAAGCAATTCGATTATTACTTGCTTTTGCTTGTTATAATAATTTCAGGTTATTCCAAATGGACGTCAAAAGTGCTTTCCTAAATGGATTTATCCATGAGGAAGTTTATGTGGAACAACCACCTGGGTTTGAAGACCCAAGGAAGCCAGACTCAGTATTCAGACTAAAAAAGGCCTTGTACGGTTTAAAGCAAGCACCTCGAGCTTGGTACGACAGATTAAGTAAGTTTTTAATACAAAATGGTTTTGTCAAAGGTAAAGTAGATACTACTCTATTTATCAAAAAGGAAAGCAAAAGTTTTTTACTTGTTCAAATATATGTTGATGATATTATTTTTGGATCATCTAATGAAAGTTTGTGCAAGAAATTCTCTAAGTCTATGCAGGATGGATTTGAAATGAGTATGATGGGAGAACTAACCTTCTTTCTCGGACTTCAAGTGAAACAATTGAAGGAAGGGACTTTTATTCATCAAGAAAAATATGCCAATGATCTTGTCAAAAAGTTTGGACTGGAAAAGTGCGAAAAAACTGATATACCTATGTCAAGTTCCTTAAAGATAGACAAAGATGAAGGAGGGAAGAAAGTTGACCAGAAGCTATATAGGAGTATCATCAGTTCACTTCTTTATCTTACTGCTTCTAGACCTGACATTTTGTTGAGTGTTTGCATCTGTGCTAGATTTCAAGCAGATCCTAGAGAATCTCATCTAAGTGCTGCAAAGCATATTATTAAATACATTGCTTCAACTTCAAGCATCGGTCTTTGGTATCCTAAAAAGGGAGACTTTACTCTTCTTGGATACTCAGACGCAGATCTAGCCGGTTGCAGAGTTGATAGAAAGAGCACCTCGGGAACTTGTCAGTTACTTGGAAGCAGGATAGTGTCTTGGTTTTCAAGGAAGCAAAATACAGTAGCTCTCTCTACAACAGAGGCAGAGTATGTAGCTCTCGGAAGTTGTTGTTCACAAATTCTGTGGATAAAACAACAGCTAAGAGACTTTGGAATTGAAGACTCATGCACGGAGATTAACTGTGACAACACCAGTGCAATCAATCTTACCAAAAATCCAATTCTTCACTCAAGAGCAAAGCATATAGAGATTCGACATCACTTCATTAGAGATCATGTTCAAAATGGAGAAATTTCGATTCAATTTGTTGATTCAAAGAACCAACTGGCGGATATATTTACAAAGCCTTTGGAGAAAAATCAATTTGATATCATCCGTTCCAGACTCAACATTTTGAAGCTTGAAGAAGTTAAAGTCTAGAGACTCTCAAACTCAGACATTCATGGCTATTGTCTGTAAGTTATTTTATTTTCTCTAATATTAAGTCTCGAAAAGGTACGATCATTCATCTATCTATAATTGATTTATGCTATCTTCAATTTCCGTGAAAAATGCAATCTTACCTTTTCAAAAGAGTTAACTTCTCTTTAAAATGGTAGTTATTTATTTAAAAAGGCAGTTATTGTTAAAAGAGGCATCTTTTCACTTTCCTTTGTGTCGTTTGGTTTTTTGACTGGGCTATATATAGTCGGTTTTTTATTCGCTTAACTCCAAAACCCTAAAAAGCATTCTCCTTCCACTCCCGTCTCGTTTTCTTGTTCAATCTTCGAAAAAGTTGTCATCTTTCTTGGGAAAGTGAGGCAAGGAATCTTTCAAAGACAAAGAAAGATGTCGTCTTCCAGAAAGTCCTCAAGGATCGCAAGCAGGGGACCACAGAGAATGAGTAAGGGGCCTACTCATTTTGATCTCACCGAGGAAGAGGAGTTACCGAGTCAGCAACAGAGCCCGCAACATTCTCAACAGCGTCATTCTCCACCATCTAATCCACAGGGTGTGGGTCATCAACAGGAGGAAGAAATCGTTGAGGACGCAGATCCTATAAGAGTTCAAAAGCCCTCTTTTATTTACAAGCTTTACCGTGCTTTAAAGAGCACTGGTACTCCATTGAAATACGTAGATGATTTTCTTAAGGACAAGGGATATGGAAATGAGTATATCTTTTTGCGAAAAATGGAGCATTTGGGAATTGCTCCTAAGGGGAAGGCAGAGGAAGCTCTTGCAAATATTCCGAGTGATCCGCGTGTCGTGGGATTTAATCCGACAGATGGAAATGATGATGACAAATTGTTCAGCGAATTTCAACCAAGGATGGGTGTTGCAGCGAAAGTTCGAGGAAAAAGAACAGAGTTGTTTAGATCAAAGGAACAGAAGGATCTATACTCCAAATTGTTGAAACGCGGGGTGATAAACCCTAGGAGTGTGGATTTTGACTTCCCGGATCTTTGTGAATGTGAACTTGAGAGAAAAGTTCGGTACGCTTCAACTTGAGCAATTTTGCTCCGATACCATAGAAGCCTATGCTCAATTAACTGCATATTTCTATTCAAATCTTAGTTTCTTGGATGCGAATAGAATATCTTTTATTGTCCGAGATCAGGACTTTGTGGTTGATGTGGATATGCTGGCGGATGTGATTGGGGTTGAAAGAGGAAGATATCAACCCATCAAGGTCTCAATTGCTCGTGCCACATTGGAGCTTGTTAAAGATAGAAGCACAGAAGGGAGGATTACCTACTCAAGGATGCGTGCGAACAACATTTTGCTTCACAAGATTGTGATCAATTGTCTCAGACCAAAATCAACTTCCAAGACTGATGTGTCTAACTCTGAGGCAAAACTGATGTACGTGATCAATGCTGGGAAAAAGTTCTCTCTTCCTCACACCATTCTCTTCCACATGTATAGAGCAATGGTGAAAGACAAGGGCCAATTGCCTTATCCAGGTCTTGTGTCAAAGATATTCAGACACTTGAATATTTAGCCTCCACAAATTCTCTGTGTTCGACCGTGCGACAAAATAGTGGTAGGACTGAAAATGGTGACCAAAATGCGTATGAAAGAACTTGACAAGGCATTGGAGAAATTTAAAGAGAAAACTCCGGTCAAATCTCATCAAGTCTCTTCTGCATTTAAAAGAAAAGGAAAGGAGCCCATGGTTGCTCCATCCAAAAAGAGAAGAGCTCTCATCTTAGAGGATGAAGATGATGAGGATGATCTCACCATTTCTGCTTTAGCTTTGAAGAAGCTCAGTCGTTCCGTTCCAAAATCAATGGAACGACAGGAGAAAGAAGAGAGAGAAGAAGAGGAAAAAGAAGAAGAGAACAGAGAAGCACAGGAGCAAGAAGCAAAAGAAAAAGAAGAAGAGGAGAGAGAAGCTGAAGAAGAAGAAGCAGAGAAGGAAAGGTTTGAAGACGAAGAAGGAGAGAGAGACAATCAAGAAGAAGAAGAGCATGAAAAACACTCTTCTCCACCTGACGCCATAGAAACAGGGGGAGATGGGGAGCAAAGAGGAACTACATCATATCCTGTCACCAGTGAAGGTGTAAGCCGCTCTCCAGCAGATCCAGAGGACATTCATACCTCTCACATGCCTGAGGAAGGACATGATGCTTCATCGCCAAATCTGCGTGATTATGCTGATATTCCATCGTACGCCTTTACTCCATCAGATCGTGCCGACGCCGGTGCACGCGACCGATAATACAGCAGACTTTCGCAGAATACTTGATGTTCTTCTGGAAATGCGGGGTCAAATTTATGCTTTGGAGTGCGAAATTCAGATCTTGAAGAATGCAGGACAAGCTTCTTCCGTTACCCTGTCTGATCAGATCCAAGACCTTGCTCTTCAAATTCAAGCCAATGCTAAAGGAGAAGAGGTGGCTCATCTAAGGGAAGACTTGAAAAAGCTGGAAGGCATCGTTCAGTCTATGGGAGATTTCCAGCTTGGTCGCGTTCCCAAGTAAATTTGATCGCATCTCAACCTTTTTATGATGACAAAAAGGGGAGAGATGCAAGCTTTGAACTTTGAAATTTTTGAACTTAACTTGTTGAACTTTTAGTTTGTTTTGATATTTAACTTGGGTGTGACGGATTTGATTGAATGTGGATTTGAATTTGACCGCTGCTTTTATATCAAGTATTATTGAATGGCTTTACTCTCATGAAAGACTAACCTATTTTACGTGGGTGCAGATTCTAGTGTTGTCGTTAAGCTATTAATCTTTATGAGATGTCCATATTGCTTGAGTAATGTTTTGCGAGTCAAAGTTGTTCAAATCAAGCAAGAAAGTTTTGTCACCATAAAAAGGGGGAGCTTGTTGGAGAAATCCTTCGGAATATTTTGAAGCCGACAAAACGTTTCTATCGATCCCTAGTCCGAAGTTTTGCGAGACTCTTCTATTTAAAGTCTGAAGACCTCCGGACTGCCAGACTCAAGACTCAAGACTATTCTCATTTACAGTTTCTAATCTGTTGAAGCAGGCTATCCAGAACTAACTGCTTTGCTGAGGATTTGGCCTTATCGACTGGAGAAGATCTCTTGGCTGGATATGATATAACGGATTCTTTTATTCGAAATCAAGATCGTTTGAAGATCCGATGATTGATGAAATATTCTTGGAAGGTTCTACTTTTGGAAACCAAGATCCTGATTGTATGGGCGAGCAGGATTGATGGGCTATCGACATGTTCCTTTAATAGCTCGAATGATCTTCTTAATTGATTCTGTCCAACGGGAAGATTGGAAGAATTCCTTTCGTAAGTGCCAACGGGTATGATGGCATAAAGGAGTATAAAAGGAAGACGTTCCGGTTGTTCGAGTGTGTGCACGATAGAAAAATTCCAGTCGAAGCTCCTTGATTTTCAGTCAATTCGTTTATTGAGCGAAAACTTATATACAAAAGAGAGTCTATATTTAGTGATACCTTGAGGAAGTGTGGTAGAATATCTACACTGTAGAATCAAGGGAAAGCATTGCTGTAACATCTCCTTTGTTCATAGTGAAATCCAGCCAGTGGGCTGTCAGTGCAGAAGAGTGGACGTAGGCTTGAAATAAGCCGAACCACTATAATCCTTGTGTTCAATTTTCTCTTCCCTACTCTCTGTTTTACTTTGATCATCGTTTGCTCTGTTAACGAAAGAAGTGTCTCCTTTCTATTGTCTACTTAATATTGCGTTCATATCTCGAGAAATTATTTTTATACCTATTCACCCCCCTCTAGGTACTTATACTAGCTATATCAATTGGTATCAGAGCCTGTGTACTCACTTTGTTTGAAGTGTTTTACTTCAGAGTTAAAAATCCATGGCTAGTATGTTAGCTCCAGGGCTGGTGGAAGGGCAAAGCAATACCATACCACCTTACTTTGATGGAAAGGATTACAACATCTGGAAAAACAAAATGAAAGCGCTCCTTCGATCAAAGGATCCTCTGGAATGGCTAGCCTGCAACTGGAAAGGCCAGCCTGCAACTAGAAGGAGAGAGGGAGAGATAAGGAGACGAGGGAGCCACCATGGCCAAATTTTCCCTTCCAATGTTCCCTTGACCCATCCTTCACCACAGCTGGGTTCCTAGGCCACGAATCAGCCACCCATGCTCCCATCTAGAAGATTGAGAGGTCCATAAGTTGAGGGGGGTGGGGGACATACGAATTTCAAGCATTTTCCATCCAAATGGGCACTTAATCCTTCTTAATTCAACACCATTTGGCCTTAATAAATTCCGTTATCGAGTCAATACTCAAATTGGTATTTTTCCTCACCGATTGAACCATCTTGCATCCCAAATTCGTGATCAAAACAGTCCCTGGCTTTTTCTGGACAAAAATGGCCCTAGGACGACTTTTTCCAAAAATCTCGGGTTGCAGAAAAATCTTCGAGACCGAGTCGACATTCCAAGAATTTATTCTGACATGACAGAACCTTCAATTTCTGAAATCGGATTCAAATTTGCGGTTAATTTCACTCCGGCGCGTTTTTCGCGTGACTCAGGCTATCGGGTAGCTTTTAGAAATTTTTAGTGCAAAAGACCCGCGGACGATTTTCTTCAAACCACAATGAACCCATTCAACACGTTGGCGACTCTCGATTGTCGTAAAAATCTCGAGGATTCAAATATGGACAAAGGGTACCAAAACAATAGAAAAATCAGTTTAGTGTCGATCGACGAGAATTTTGCAATTTA